>REGM01000112.1:444487-484177 GCA_004194415.1 Aurelia aurita | reverse complement strand
TTTTTTTTTTTTTTCTATTCAATTTAAAAATTTACAACAACAGAATTTACCTAAGACGCTACTTACAATCTACTATACTACACTACAAGGACCGTACCAGGAGGAGCAAAATATCATGACTACCCCCTGGGATTAAACATAAACCTAAAATACAACTAATTATACAATACAAAATACTAAATATAAAGACTTTTATTTACAATTAAATACTTGAGCCGGTTTCACATTGGACGTCAGGCCAACATAAATAATAATGTTGAACAATCAAGAACCCCTGCCGTGAGAACAACAACGACAACAATCGTTCCCGTCACTGTTCCCCGCCTAGGGTCCTCATCGCTCGGATCGTGTAGACGAGATGGATAATCAATTACACTATATAAGCCTAACATCAAATGCGAAACGGGCGTACAAAAGGATAGATGGACGGGACTCTGCGTGATGGTTTCATTCAATTACTACCGAAAAACTTGTTTGTTTTAGCATAGGCGTCGAATCTTTGCAAAACTTTAATATAATCGTGCAAAATATTATTGCCCTGTTCTTTCAAATAAATTGCTCGAAAGGTAATTTTCCACAATCCCAAAGAGAGCATTTTTGATATCATCATTATTTTCAGAATAACAGCGTTTTATATATTTTTGTTAGTTTTGAAGTTGTGATGTCAACAAATTGCTAAGTCGTAAATCATAAGCTACAGATTTTTGCTTACTGCCATATTGTGGACCTTCGAAAATTCGAAATTTCTTGACTATTATATTGACTTTCCTCAATTTATGGCATTTTTAATGTTTGTCAAAGCTTTAAATGGTTCCTTGCATACGTTCTTTCATAAAACATGAGACGTTGTACTTCTGAAAAATATGATGATTTCGAAAATGCTCTCTCTGGGATTATGACAAATTAGCTAAAAGTTACACGAGCAATTCATTTCAAAGAATGGGGCGATAACATTACACAAGCATAAGAAAAATCAATATGACCAATACAAGAAATACTCAGTTTTTGAAGGTCTACAAAATGGTAGCAAGCAAAAGTCTGTAGCTTTTATGGTTTACAATTTAGCAATGTGATGACGTCACAATTTGAAACCTAACAGAAATACAAAAAACGCTGTAATTCTGAAAATATTGATTATATCAAAAGTGCTCTCTCTAGCATTAGGTCGAGTTATCTAAAGCTTCCTTTGAGAAATTCGTTTGAAAGAATGGGGCAATAACATTTTATACAATTAATTTTAAAGTTTTGCAAAGATCCACCGCCTATGCTGTATGGGGCAGTCTTCGATCCGGAAAATGTCTGGCTGATCATTAGAGTGAAGGTTTACCGAAAAACTACTTAGCTTTAGTGGTAAAGAACTAAGTAGCTTATCGGGGATATCGATTACGTGCTTAATAAAAAGAAAAAAAATCGTAAAACAATGGTACCTAATGGAATAAGCAGCTCAGAGAGGCTCCATGTGACGGAAACAAAATCTTACTCTTATTTTGAATGAATATTATTTTTAAGTGGCAAATTCAGTTATCATTAAAGACAAAAAGAATAAAAATTTTAGTAAAAGAAGGAAACATATCACAAAATCAGTTGTGCCTACAACAGGAAAGCAGATTGAAAGTTGGGTGGGTGAAAGAATTAAAAAATAGAACGTGATAAGCGGAGTGTTCTAAAATAGGAGTTTGAAACAAAAGCCCTAGAAACTTAAAAAATTACCATTAAAAGATCTAAAGTGTTTTTGTGTGACTTTAAAGTATCTGATATAGCATAGATTGCAAACCTTTGCAAATCTTAAAATTGATTGAGGAAGATCGATAGAATGTTCAAGAAAATCTCAGTTTTTGAACGTCTACAGTATGGTCAAAGCAAAAGTCTATAGCATTCATGGTTTACGATTTAGCAATTTGATGACGTCCCAAATTCAAAATTATCAGAAATAAGAACAATTCTGTACTTCTGAAAATAATCATGATATCAAAAATTCTCTCTCTGGAATTATAGTAAATTACCTAAGGTTCTCTTCAAGCAATTCATTTTAAAAAGGGCAATAACATTTCATACAATTATTTTGTAATATTTTTTACATATATCCTCATAAAATAACAACAATGACAAATTACAAAATACGATAACACAGAGAGCTTGGTAGTACATATCAACCCTGCGCCCTGTTTGCAAAGATTTGCCACCTATCTAATATTGATTTACCATGATTCGCTAGCTCTTGGTGTGATAGCATGTAAAACGGTATAACCGACTTTTCTTCCAAACCGGCTTTTCCACTATAAAACAACAACATTCTAGTTATCGCTGTTGATAGACCTGCCCGGCGCTCTAACTACGACTCATGATTATGCATACACAGAAGTCGGACTAAATTTGCGACTTCTACACAGTGATTTTGATAGTAATGGCGGATGGCCTAAATAAAACCATGATGACAAAACCATTCAAATTTCGTGTTTCCAGTACTGGAAAATGTAAAAAAAAAAATAGTGAGTACAAAGATCAATGTTTGTTTTAGCCATAGTTAATAGAAAAACTTTAGCCATAAAATGCAAATATTTCAGTTATTGGTTTAAATACTGTGCAGTAATTGCAACGATGGAAAACCAAAACAGATCGTAAACATCAGTCCAGTTTTTTGTGTATGTAAAATTATTAGTCCTAGTTTGAGCGATGAAGGGGGTAATAGTTAAGGTACCGGGTGTCCCAAAAAAGTATTCCCGTTTAAAAAATCACCAAAACTCGATTATTAAACCTATCATAAAATTGTCTTCTTGATCTCTTTCGTCAATATCCAAATATATTTAAAGATGATAAAATGTTTCTTTTCATTACTTAAAGGGTATAAATGACAGGTTAAAAAACCTTATTCTGAGGTATACTCTTTATGCAACATCGTAAATCTTGCAAAGAAGAGCCATTATTTTGAGATTTTTCATTATCCTTCATCTCTGCAATGATAGGTTGGGTTTCTTTTTTACATTTATGACCAAGCTAGAAGCTTATATACAAAAATAAATGGATCTGGTAATCATCATCAGTGCTATTTGCAGTATGCTTTAAAACCAGGCAGCACTAAAGAGAGCTAAATTTGCTGATTTTAAAACCAATCACAAGATCAACTACACCCAGGAAAATAATTTGATTCATTGACCTACTCGTCAATAAAAAAAAAAATTAAAGATCAGTCATATCAGTCATGTAATTGAATTTTGGTGATTTTTCAAACATGAGTACTTTTTGGGACACCCGGTCGTTATAGCGATAACTAAGACGAAAATCATTAGTCTATAAAATATACATACCTGGACCTGGTTCATCAAAAGATTCTAGTGGTTCTTCCCCAGTCAATCGGTTCGTTGATGATACAAACACGGAGCTCGATACGTACTTGCGCGGTTCACCATGATAATTCACTAAATTGTAATGACCGGGACCTGGCTGCGGAGGCGCAGGTGGAAGTGGTATTGCGGGAGCTGATAAACAGAGATAATGCTGCCTCCTATAAAAGAAATAGATGAAATATTGATTTTGCGCTTTCCTTTTGTTAAACCAACAAACCAAAGTTTGGTAACTGATCAATAGGAGAGGCGTCGAATCTAACAAGGCTAGTGTAAATGCCTATTACATCTTTTTTTTAATTGAATGGCTCGAAAGAAACTTTAGTTACTTTGCTATAATTCTACTGTTGGATTTTTCGAAATTTTGAATATTTTCGAAATTACAGCCTATTTTATATTTCAAATGGTTTGAGGATATGACGTCATCAAATCTCTAAATCGTATACCAGAAGAGTGAAAGACTTGTGCTTGATACCATAATGTACAAATTCATAAACTATGGTTACCTTGAAAATTATTCCATGTTTCCTCAAAAATTTGAAATTTTTTATGAATTTACTTATCCCATGAGATATACAAGCGGTTAGGTTCCCCAGAGATAAGTAACCTGCAGTATTGCATAGAATAAGGCTCAAGGGATTACTAGGTATATAAGCAAAGAACGAGGTTATTTTCGTTTGAGTTAGACGAATTAAAACAATAACAAGACTTTTCTTGAATTCTTAAAAAAGAAGAAAAACCTTCTAATTCTAAAAATATCCAAGATTCTACAAAAATTCAACGGTAGAATCATTGCAAAGAAGCTAAATTTATTTTTTGGACCATTTAATCCAAAGAAAGATGTATAACTATTTACACTCAACTTTTTACAGATCTGAAGCCTATGCTCTGAACCATTTGACAACAACCGATGAGTTGGCGATTTCGAAACACGTATATATTTCTGGTAATCCAGGCAACATTGATCCTAGACTTCAAGAATTTGCTTTGGCCAAAACGCCCAAGCTCTAGTTTGGAGGTGGAGGCAAAATTGATTTTTTCAAGACTATTATTTCAATTATCAAAGCAGCAATATCAACAAACAAGGTCTTAATGTTCAAGCTAACTATCGAGGAACGTTTTAAAAGTTATTTCGGATTAATTCAAACTAAATTCTCATCATTAGGCCCAAACAAATCTGTTACCTTNTGTCTCGGCTGGGGTCTCTGTTGTTGAGCATTATCGCCTATGCTGGCCTGGCATCCAATGTGAAACAGGCTCAGTATTTATCAGTATTTAATCTTTAATGTGTAGCTTTTTGTAGTTGTATATTTGTTTGTAATTTAGTTGCATGTAATGGCTGTGGGGTAGCCATGGTCTCTTTCTCCCTGTGGTATCGTCCTTGTAGTGTTGTAAAGTAGATCATAGGTAGTGTCTTAGTAATTCGTTTTTGTAAATCTTTAATTGAATATAAAAAAATAAATAAAAAAAAACCTGATTTCACTGGCTAATTCTACGGAGTACAAACCTGTAGAAAGTACCTGCCTTTGAAATGTATCTGCTGTTATTCTCCTTTATTAGGGAGAAAAAGTCATAGCTTTTTTTTTAATTTAGAGTGATATGCAAGGGACATCATATCAGAAATAATATAAAAGTATATACCGGGTGAATCATAAAAAGCAATCCCCGTTAGAATGGCTACTGTTCCCTGGATATCACTCGGTCATTCCGCTCCTTGGTTATGAGTGATTTCCTCGAGAAAATCCCTTCAAAGAACATTAAGAAACAGCTAAAATCAAGATCAAATTTCCCCATATTTTTGCCTTACATACTGCATATTAATATATTTCCCTATATTCCAACCGGCATAGAGATTAAAGTCGAGTGACTAAATCTCGAATTCAACCTAACTTTTAATTTAATCCTTTATGGCCAGAATTCGATGAAAACTTGCACAAAGTACAAGTTCACGAGTACGGTAGATCTAAACAATTATTTAGGGGTTAACCGCAATCTGGCTTTCATGTGTAAAATTGTGAAGAATTTTCGAAAAAGTGAATTTTCTGAATCCATGCATAAAAATGGTACTTTGTGCAATTTGTCATCGAATTCCGAGAACTTAACTGTCTGTGATTTTCATACATTTTTGGTTACATGACGGTATTGGGACGCAGAGCAATATCATTAAGGAAGCAATGATGCTTCCTTTCTGGTATGACAAATACACGTATTTTCTATAAGAATCTTACAGTAGATCTGGGGTTGGTAGCAAGTTTCTTAAAGACCCATTGTCAACCATGATCCTTTGTGCGCCGAATGAATAGCAAGACAAAGAGAATTTAGGCCAAAAACGACTTTCAGATAATACGAAAGTCGACTTTGGCACCACGAAGAAACATGGTTAGCAATGGGTCTTTAAATTTGGAGCCAATTTTGCTGTCAAAATTTCTTTTAAGTTACTTATATCTTCATGCTCTGAATTTAGAAATTAATCTATTTTATCAAAAGGGTTTCAAAAGTACCTTGTAAAATCTCAAAACAAGTATTAACAGAAATCATACTCAAAACAAATCAAAACATTGCCAGCACTTTACAGTGTCAAAACATTTTGCGTACCTGCAAAAACTGAAGCTGCAAATTACAAAAGTTTCTTAGGTTTCAAGCAAGGTAGCACGGTTTCTTAGGGTGCGTTTTATTGGTAATTCCAAATCTACCAAATTCTGAAAACAGTAGACTTCGCAGACACGGAAACATACTTTCCAATCAAACACAAAAATTATTAAAACAGTGGGTTTCAGGTTCACCATTGCAGTTCGCTAATGAAATCGAGAATCTCTCTGAAGTCTACCAGACCTTCTGCCTTTTAGGAGCAGAAGTCTCAGAAGGCCTTCCAAACTTACCAAATCTACCGTTTTGAGAATTTCGGAGTCAATCAAACACAAATATCGAGTCTACCAAGTCTACCGTTTTCAGAATTGGTACCAATCAAACAGACCCTTAATTTCACAAAAATTAAGCCTACAGTTTCCTATAAGTGGTTTCTTATAAAAATACGTCTACGCATATAAAAATACTTTTAATTGACGTAAAGTTGTGGCTTTCAGCACAGCTAAAATGGTTTTGGAAACCACATGGGAACAGTGTGACGATGAGTTCATGTGCGACATCATTCGTTAGGTTAAAAATAGTTCAATATATTGATTAATCTCGATTTTAGAATTACGAATGAGGAAATTGTAGTTTCTTTAGCCGCCGTGATATTGTAGTGTTGCTGTTTATCTGCAAACATTGTTACTTATCTGTTTCCGGGAGGAGGCACTCGATCAGATTTTAGTACAGGACGTGCCGCTCAAGGTTCAAAAGATACCCATTCTTTAACTTTAATCCAACTTTTTGAAAAATGTATATCCGACCTTCGAAAAGCAAGCAACAATCCCTGCCAAAAGTCCTTGGAACACTTAGGCCATTTCTTGGTAAAGACACACTTTCCCACATTTTAAGTCCATAACGATTAGTGGAAGCACCCCCTTCTCCCAACCAAACAATGTTGATTTGCGTGGTTATTGTCCCTAGAATTCCATTAGAGTCGCGAATCGTCATGTCATCCTCATTTTATCGTCACAGAACAACATTGTTCTAAGGGGGAGAGGGGGAAATCGCAAAACAAGGCCAAATTAAGCTGACGTGTTCCAAGACTTTTGGCAGGCATTGAAAGTTTTGAATTTTTTTCTATATTCGATTAAAAATTTACAAGAACAAGCTACTTAAGACACTATATATGAATTACTTTACGAAACACTACATGGGCGATACAACAGGGAGCAAAAGACAATGACAGCCCCAAGTTTTGAAATTAAAATAGAGGAAAACTAGTTGGATTTTCAAGAGAACCATAGTTTAGGAAGACCTACAAAATGATCGTTTGCAGAAATCTGTCGCTTTTCTGGTTCACGATTTAGAAATTTGATCACGTCACAACCTCAAAACGTGTTGAAACGACAGAGCAGAAACTGCGTCAAATGACGTGATCAAGGCCATCTGACATAGGAAGTGCTTGGCTACATAAGGTTTTTGAGGCAATGAATCAAGAGTATAAGTCCTTGGGAACAAGCTATCAAGTGTTGCCTTAATTCGAGAAGTGTTGCAAAACGTAGCGAATTTTTGCGCATGTGTGCGCAGTTGAAACTTAAAAGATGTGGTATTTTTTTTTTCTATATTGCTACCTAGCATCCGAAGGTAGTCTTTTAGGACACTGAGAAGCTAAGCTTATCGAAGCAGCGTCCTGGTCCTTCCTCTCGATGTGACCACACCTCGTGATTCCTTTAGCCTGGAATTATAGAGAGTTGGCGACTCTCCTCACTCAACGAAGCAGGTTCGGCAGGGCGGGGACTCGAACCACCAACCCTCAGGTTGGCAGTCAAGCGCGCTACCATTGAGCCATCCCCGCTTATATGGTATTTCTGAAAATGATGAAGATATCAAAGAAATACATGGTATTGGTAAAATTACAGCAAAGTACCTCAGCTTCCTTTTAAGCCATTCAAGGCAAATTTAAAAACTATTTACGCAACCATTTTAAAGATGTGAAGCCTGTGGTCGATTTACTACCCCTAGTCAGTAGTTTCATCAGGCGTCAGTAATGTGCGAGAGCACGCGAGCGCCGCTCGCAGGCAAAAAATATTATTACACATTAGTTGCACAAAATATCATTACACAAAATATCATTACACTCAGAGTGCTTTGATTGCAGGCACATTTTTCCTAACCATTTGCTCACAGGCACAGAAAAATTTTAACGAGGCCTGAGTTTCAGATTTGTGGAATCATTTCACATTACAAGAGGGTTCCCATATTAAGCATACCTTGATTTGAATGCAGCACATGCAGCAACATTGTTTTCGTGTGTTACTCTACCAGTCACTCTGTTTGAAATCTACGACAGAAGAAGATTGATCAAAACTTGCAACTACCGGGTGCGCCAAAAAAAACTATCCACGTTTGAAAAATCGTATTACCTAGAGTACTGGATGGATTTGAATGAATCAAAGTTTGGTTGATAGCAGAAAGACTGAAGTATTTTTGAGATTTTTCTCGTACTTTTATGAGTACAGATAATAGAGCTAAATGCGAATTTAAGAAAATTCTGTGTTTGCAAGATGCCTGAAAAAGGGCCTAAAACACTTGATCAAATCTTACAGAAATTTCTCACACTGAACACTGCAAAATTACAGTTTTTCACGGGTATCGGATGTCGTCTGCACTTGTATTGCCATGGGATTGAAAATCTTTAGTATTTCTTTAAGAATTCATTTCCTATAACGCGAGAGAGAGATTAAATGCTCTTGCATCTTGTTCTATGCGGGAGATTTCGTACGATTTGATCGAGTGTTTTAGGCCTGTTTTCAGCCATTTCGCAACAAACGAATTTTGGTAAAGTTGAATTTATCTATGTTTTCTCTGCTGATAAAAACACGAGAAAAATCACAAAAATACTTCAGTCTTTCAGCTATCAGCCAAAATTCAATTCATTCAAATCCATTTAGTACTCTAGGTACTACGATTTTTCAAACGTGGATAGTTTTTTTTGGCGCACCCGGTATATACCATGTAGAACTTTTAGAAAGAATATCTGTGTACATTTTTAGACGCAAACTTCTATTGAGTGATGTTAGAGGTTCTATCATTGTTTCGCACGTTCGAAAATTCGACAAATTCCTACAGACTCTTTTGTAAAATAGCCAAAAGGTGTATTACACACCAAGTTTCTTTTAATTTTTTTTTCTTTTTTTCTTTCATTTCTTTTCCATTTAGAGTAGCTACGTTATATTTATATACTAAATTGAAATGAACGATTGCGGAAAAGATAGTGGTACAATCTTCCAACCAAAACCCCTGCCTTTTTGCATTCAATCCACCGATCAAATTGATATAATTCGGTGGGGAGCAGGGGAATGTTCTGATTTCTGAAACTCCTTTCCAACAGTCTTTATGCCGCAAACGTTCATTGTAGTTAATTTATGTTGTAGTTAGCGTATGGTGATTAATTTCCAAGTATTCTTTGTTTTCTTTTTGTGTATTGTCCTAGTAGTGTTCATTGTTGTTTGTTATATGTAAGAACATGGGGTAGCCACGATATTTTGCTCCTCGTGTTATCGCCCCTGTAGTGGTGTATAGTTGTATAGTATTAATAGGTAGAGTAAGTAAACATGTATTGTAAGAGTTTTATCTGGATAAAAAACAAAAAAAATAAATAAAAAAAATTTTTACTGAAGCGGAACTGTCTTAAAGTTAAATGGCTAAACCGAGTGAAATCAGTTTTGCTGCAGACGCTAAAATTCGGCTTCCTCGATAAAATACTCCAAAAATGCAAGGACAAAATTTCCAATCCTGATTCCAAAATTTAATTGGTCTCGAATTCTAATGTTGTAGACGGAAGAGAATGATCCTTAAGGGTGGATATCAGAGACGTAGGAACCGGGGGCACTGGGGGCACGTGCCCCCCAAGATTTTGAAATAAACAAAGAAGTGCCCTTTTTGCTTCAGGAAATGCCCCTTTAGCTTACTGAAAAAATGCCCTTGAAGTGTCGTGCCCCTCCAAGTTCAAGATGCTTCCTACGGCCCTGGTGGATATGGATTCTCTTCGTAACTGATATATTGTACACTTAAAGCTCTCGTGCGGCAAACAGGTTACAGTACGTAAAACATGCAAGGACCGAGCACTTGAAATTAAAAATAAGTCTTCCTTACGTTGTAACGATTAGGTGCTGGAGTTGCTTCTTTGCTGATTGAGTCCCTCTTGACGGCAATTGGCAAGTGGAAATTACTGAGAAAAAAAAAACAATACTTGAATATGAGATGGTAGAAATTAAACTGTCCTTCATTTCAACAAACCAAGGATGTCGGATCCAAATAAATTGAATTCAATAAAGCTGGGGTATTTTAAACTACTTTGAACAATCTCATTTCTGAGGAAAATTGGATTACTCTTTTTCTATCGAGCAATTTCATTTGTCTCCAGCATCCATTTGATGTATAAAGAAGCACTGCTTTTTCAAAAAACAGTAAATGTAATTGCTTTGCATAATTTTAAATCCACCCCCGTCAAAGACAGAATTTGAGGGTTTGTAACTGGCAAAAATTTACATACCTGGTGCAACTTGCTTTGTTAAAGTCGCTGTTAGGCCTTCGTAGAGGATTGTATTGACCTGAAAGAAATAGCAGAATTATTTAAATGAATTAACTATACACGCTATAATCAATCAATCAATCAACCAACCAATAAATCAACTAATCAATCAATCAATCAATCAATCAATCAATCAGTCAATCAGAAGTCCATCAATTTTGCTCTAAAAACAACAAAGAAAAGTAGCTTGGTTGTAATTTAACTCAGTAATGGTAAATAGTAATTGGCCATTGGGTAGTCATTGTCTTTTGCTCCCTGTGGTATCGTCCCTGTAGTGTTGTATAGTTGTATAGTAATTGGAAAGTATAGTAGCTTGTATCATGTGTCGTAACATTTTAGATGAATACAGGGTGCCCCAAAAAAGTTGTACCCCATATGTACGGTTGCTGTGGATGAGCTGTAACTTCTATTGTCCCGTTTTTGATACGGTTGCATAGGATAGGCTTCAGCTTAGAGTTTCAGACCTTGTTTTAGCCAATCGCAGAAGTGGTTGCTGATTTATCGCGCAAGAAAGTCAAAAAAGAGAAAACTTCAAAAACAGCGCTTTCTTTGTTCTCCAAAACTGCCAAAATCAAGTAAATGTTGCAAGAAAAGGTTCTAGCGTTTTATCTGAATTTTGTATGCATTTTGCAATGGGTTAATGGTGTTGTGTTATCAATAAACAATGCAATTAACCCTTTATCAACAGTAGAAAAAATTTTAATACAGCTGTAGAACCCTTTCTTGCAGTATTTATTTGATTTTGGCATTTTTGGAGAACAAACAAAGTGCTGTTTTTAAAGTTTTCACTTTTTGACTTTCTTGTGCCATAAATCAGCAACCGCTTGTCCGATTGGCTAGCACAAGGTCTCCAACTCTAAGTTGAAGTATATCCAATGTAATTTTATCAACAATGGGACAATAGAAGTTACAGCTCCTCCACAACAGTCGCACAAATGGGGCACAACTTTTGTGGGACACCCTGTATATAAAAAAAGTAATGGTGCTCAGGAATTCTTGAGGTATAATAACATAGCAAATTTACAGAACAGTACAATTCTTTCATAACTTAACAACTTTTTCTTTCCTATTAAGAATTCTTGAGATTTCATAAAACATCTTGTGAACTCTAAATTAAGAATTCTTCCAAAAGTTTTGGAAGCGAAGCTTCGAAAATACTGTATTGCGTGCAGTTCAATATTTGAATAGAATATGTTTTGTTTCTAAAAATTGTTACAAGGTATTGAAAGTCGTATTAATTCTTAAGAAATTATGGATGTTAAAGTCTTACTGTCGCTATATAAAGACAGCAGGAAATATTGGCTGCCAATAATTCATTCGTTCGCTTTCAGTGCAGGGGAAGGTCATGGAGATTAGCGCGGTTTTCTTTTATGTTAACCAACCGCAATACCGAATGCCAAGCAGAAACAAAAGGATTTGATGACCGTCTCTCAAGGCGATCAAAGGTAACTGATCTAAGCGAGGCTAGGATTTTATTTATAGCGACAGTAAGACTTTAAGTTACAAAAGAATTGTACTGTGGTAATAAATTAGATTTACGAACCAGGCGCAATTGCTGTCTCATGCTGTCTACTTCGGTGAAACCTCTTCACCTGTAATTGAGATATAAACAGAAGTTAATGTCTTTGAAAACCTTCCAAGTGGTGTATTCAAACCTACTCAAACCTCAAGTTTTGTAGTTGAAGATTTTGCAGAGTTCTTTCACTTAACACTGGTAAAAGAAAAAGCATTGCAAGATCTAATGCAATATACGAAAGAGGCAAATATTTCAGAAGAAAAAATCTTTTAAATTTAATTTTCATCCATAGATATATTTGAAATACAGCACAATATTCTAAAGAAAAGTAAAAATAGCCAGATCAGAATTATGTTGAAATACAAACATTGGCTGGAAAGCGCAGCTTTATTATGAACTTCAGTATGAGGACCATGACAAAAATCATCTTGAGGGTTATTTCATAAAATAAGGCAGTGTACCATCGACATTCCAATTATAAAGACATTTCCAATTACTTATTTGTATGTATGTATGTATAAAATTCTTTAACGTGAAAAACAGATATAAGTTAAAAACTTGTTTTCAGCCTGGTTCACAAATTAAAATACAGTAAAATAAAATTAAAGCTAAATTCCTAATAACAATTTAAGACATTTCCAGTTATATAAGACAAATCCCGTTCGTAAATTGATTAGACAACACCGCAATAAAGTACGTTTCGAAACAACTTTGCCTCATCCTCAGCTAAATGAAAATCATATTGCAATACCTTCTAAAAAACTATATTACTGTAGTTAAGAAATAAAATTTAAAATGAATATATAAATGATTTTAGAAGAAGATTAAAAGAAATTCTTTGACAAGATTTTTACAACTAACCTTTGAAGCAAATGTGCCAGTTCCTTTTTTTGACAATGAAACATTCTCCTTTGTCCTTTCTTCTACCATCTGATAGTGAGATGGTGCTGGGCCTTCTGTCTGTGGAATGAATTATGGCAAGGATGAATAATTGCAAAAATAAATGGTCTAACTTATATTTGCAGCAAGCATTAGCAAAATAACAGTAACTTTGTTAATTAATCATTTTTGAAAATGAGCTAACATTTCTTAAGATTCTGTCAGATGGTGGTCAGGGTAGCTTTTATACTAATTATCTTCCAAATCCTAAAGGGGGTCTGGAATAAAAAGGGTGGGTGGAAAATTTCCTCTAATCAGGCAAAGAGCAAAGTTGCTGTTGCTGTAGAGAATATCAAAACAAACTTACTGTAACAATCATAAAGAACTATTGAAAAAAATACAGTTTGAAACACATTTCAGGAAACAAGACTTCACATTTTAAGAAGATGAACATTAATAAACAGGAGAGGGGGGGGGGGCAGGTCTGGAATAAGAATGTTCTGGATGGTTTTTCTCAAAATGGTCCAAATGGGGATATTCTAGACTTGACAGTAGATGAGGACAAGATGAATACATACAGCATTTTTCATCGACAACCAAAGACAGCTGTTAAAAATGGGGGAATTCTTGAACTGCAAAACTTTGAATGCCATGAACCAAGGATATACTGTACAATCTTGACAATCCTGGTAACTTGCTCCCACCCCGTTATGCCAACCAACATTTACCTCTTGGACAATTTGTTTTGTTTTTTTTGCTTTTTGATGCTCTGCCACGTTTCTTAGAAAATTTTCTGAACAAACTACTGTAATATAAAGTTTCAAGTTTCATTCGAACAAACAATTCTAAAGTCTATAACATATACATTTCTGCTACTATGATTAAATGGAATAGTTGTCCAGGGTACTTGGATACTCTAGGGAAGAACGGAAATTCCTCTCTAGAGAAACCCCAGAGGGCTGACGAGCCAAGTACCCCTTCTTAAAAGGAATTTACATGTTTTAAAACTCGTTAATACATCATACGTACTTTTCGAATGTAATACTTTCTGTAATATAGAAACATACCATGTTCTGCCCATACTGGAATCTTTTTGAACGAGAACCAAAACCTTTCTGCTCTGAATTATCACTGAATAGTGTTTTGTACTTGCTTGGTATTGATGATGTAACTGCTCCAAGAGTTTGACCTATGAATTTATAACAACAAGTAGTATTATGAACGACTTTGCAGTATCCTTTGATTTAAAAGCAAAGAAAAATGGTCAAAATGTAAAAAAAGAAGGATCCTGTCATTTTGAAGACACGTGTCTGATTGTATCATCAATTGTTGTTAATTTATTACAGAGTTGAAAACTTCTTGTTTGGGCCCATTTCCACTTAATACGCAATTTGCAAACTCGTGCGATTTGCAAATTCCAGACACATGCAAATTCAATACACACTTCAAACTTGTTCGCACAAATTTCATCTTAATGTTACTTGTGGGGCTCCTCAGGGCTCTGTCCTTGGTCCCCTTTTTTTTCTCATCTACATACATGATCTTCCAAACTCATCTAACAAGTTATCTTTTTATCTTTTTGCTGACGACACTAACATCTACTTTGAATCTGACAATCTAAACCAACTATAGAAAAAGTGGTAAACAAAGAACTTAAGAATGTTAAAAAATGGCTTGATGCTAATAAACTTGCATTAAATATAGACAAAACGAACTTTATCATTTTTCATTCTCCTCAAATTTTTTTATATAAAACTGTCAACACTAAGATTAGTAAGGAATATGTCAATCAGGCTAAATATGTCGAGTTTCTTGGTCTTCTCTTGGATGAAAACCTCAGTTGGAGGTTTCATTTGAGTGAACTCTCAAAAAACTTAGCAAGAACTAGTGGTAATTCTTCAAAATAAGGCATCTTCTGCCTACTAGTGTTTTAGTTTCCTTGTATTACTCTTTATTTGCCTCTTTTCTTCAGTATGGAATTGTGGTATGGGGTCTTAACTATGACATCCATATGTACTAAACCAATATACCTTCTACAAAAGAAATTTGTTAGAGCTATTGCTTTCAAGAATTTTACTTCTCCATCCACACCAATTTTTTCTGACTTAAAAATTCTTAAGTTTATATGATTTATTTCATCTCAAACTACTTATCTTTGTGTATGAATCTATCAATTTGATTTCTCCTACCTTCTTCCACAATTTTTTTGAAACTGTGTCATTTGTTCATCAGTATGATACGAGGCAGGCTCGCAAGGGCGATATTTTTATGACACATAAGAATACTTTGCAATATGGCTTAAGATCTACATATGCAGGCGCTAAATCCTGGAACGAAACTCCCTCCAATATCAAACAGTCTTTTTCTGTAATGGTTTTCCGTCGTGAACTGAAACTACATCTTTTCTCCACCAAATACAAGTCCTGAATACCTTCATAAGATAACTTTTTCTGACATCGATCAATCTAAACATCCAAAGATGTTAAAATTTGAATAATAAGTTTTTAGCTTAGGGGGTGCTCTCTCTTCGATTAGTCTACCTACTGAGAGAGCTCCTTCTTAAGAAATTCCTCTCCATACAAAATTCTATGTAATCCTATTGTATAATTTGTCTTTTATTTTTTGTCACCTGTTGTAATTGTTACTTAGTTAATTGTATGTTATTTTAGAAAGATTTTTGTATGTATTGGAATTTTAAAATTAAACTGAACGGTCTATTCAGCCAATTAAATCTATCTCTTGTTGATAGCGTGTGTCGCCTTCCTCTCTTTGTTTTGAAACGTTGTTTCCTAATTGGTTGCCTTCAACCCACCCAGGACAATTGTTTGCATGCAAATGTTCGCAAGAAATCAAACATTNATAGTAGAGACTATTGTAGCCATGGCCACGCCCATTGTCGGCCATGTTTGAGAAATTTTTTTATAAACTTGCATAAGCAAGGTATTCTACTACTCAAAAAGCCATTTTTCATCTTCAAATTCCAAAATAATTTTTTTCCTCAAGATGTGTCATTTCTATGGAATGGCTGTTTCTGACATCGATCAATCTAAACATCCAAAGATGTTAAAATTTGAATAATAAGTTTTTAGCTTAGGGGGTGCTCTCTCTTCGATTAGTCTACCTACTGAGAGAGCTCCTTCTTAAGAAATTCCTCTCCATACAAAATTCTATGTAATCCTATTGTATAATTTGTCTTTTATTTTTTGTCACCTGTTGTAATTGTTACTTAGTTAATTGTATGTTATTTTAGAAAGATTTTTGTATGTATTGGAATTTTAAAATTAAACTGAACGGTCTATTCAGCCAATTAAATCTATCTCTTGTTGATAGCGTGTGTCGCCTTCCTCTCTTTGTTTTGAAACGTTGTTTCCTAATTGGTTGCCTTCAACCCACCCAGGACAATTGTTTGCATGCAAATGTTCGCAAGAAATCAAACATTACGAACAGGTCAAAATTGCATTGTGAATAGTCACATGTGATTTACAAACTATCGCATGCGAATGTTAAACAAAAGATCACATGAGATTTGCCAATGAAGTGGAAATGGGCCTTCTTCAGTTTTGCCTCTATTATTTTCTTCCACTACAGAATAATGTAGTGGCCTCTTCTTACCACATTACCAAATACGTACCTTTGTGAAGGCGCCCTGTGTGGTGCTGATTTAATCTGAGTTGAGACTGGCTTGTAGATCTAATACTGTCCAAGATGCTGCCTGCCGCCAGCGCCATTATATTCCGAACAACTCTGCTCTTTCTTCTACCTTTCTTGTGTTTTCGCGTTTTCAGTTCTCACTTTTCATGTGCACGTTGCATTCTGTTAAAAACCCGTTCTAAGTTTAGTTAGTAGTTACATTAGCTGTTATCTTGTATCAGTTTTCAAAGTTCCGAGTCCACATTTTAAACGGTGAAAGCCTTGAACTCTACACCAAAGTTACTTGCTGCTCACTTCTTCGCCTTCTGTCCACAAATGGGCCTACTTCATCACATATCGTCATAGCAACAATATTCGTTGTTATGACACCTGCCTCTTTCGCGTGCAATTTTACGCAAGCGAGGCGAGATTTCACTTTCGCTTCGCTAGCTAAACAAGAGAGACGCGTTGGCCTAAAAAAGTTGCAGCGGATGTGAACCTCCGAAGATATCCATCTCCATCGCCATTTTCGCCAATGTAATCAAGTTATCGTGAATAAAAAAATGCTTTGAAAGGGTGGAAGTCTTCAAACATGCCATTATTTTAACTGAAAGCCGGTTCCTCGTTGTTTTGGAAGCCAGAAACGTTAGAAAACACAGCCACTGAATTATGTCGATAAACAACAAGCCCGTCTACAACTGGCAAGATGTGACTGAAGAATTCAGAACATCATCCAATGCTTTGAAGGTTAACGAGCTTGTACATGATGAAATGTTTGGCCTCTTTGAGGCTATGTCAGCCATTGAAATAATGGACCCCAAAATGGATGCAGGGATGGTTTGCAAAAACACTCCAAGAGAAATTTTGCAATTCAAAGATGCTGTATCATCAGGGAGTCTGAAAGTGGCTGGATTTGAGCCTCAAGAATTGCTAGGCATTATTGATGAGCTTCTAGCTTGTTTTGTCACCTGGCTTGATGGTCACGCACTCATCCAGACTGTTTTCATATGCCTCTACACACATGACACAAATTTGATAGAGGATCCTGTTTTGAGAGCAATCTGTATTTCTGTGCTCAAGATGGTTGATGTTGTGAGGAACATTGTTGGAAGAGCAAAGGTTTATGAAGAGGAAGACTTCCAAACTTTGTCATATGGCTTCAAATTAGGTCTTGATGTTACAGAATTGCGCATCTCAGGAATGCTCAGAGAGGCGGAAGAGGAAATTTCAAGACAACTGAAAGCAAGAATGAGCGAATCAGATTCAAATGAAGATGCCAGCATTGAAGCACTGAAAGCAATTAAACTGAGATTGAAACTTTGGAGGGCATTTTATTGTGCTTTGATCACTTTTGAGAAACCTGATATCTCAGAAATCAACAAAGCAAAGGAATGGCTTAGTGGTGCGTTAAAATTATTCTCAGATGCTGTGAAAACAATTCCCTTGGGGCTTCAAATGACAAAGACAGAAGGTAACAGCATCACTGAGTCAATAATGATAGGATTTGACTCACTCGTCAACCATAGACTGTTGCCACCTTCTTTTCCAAGAGAAACAAGTGTTGTTGAAAGAAAGCATGCACTGTCTTACATGGAGACATTGATTCATAGATTGTTGCATATCTCAAACGTCCTTGAATGTACAAATTATCATTCACTGCTAGAATTTGTTTCAGAGTTTAGTAAAGAGAGTCCATGTGTTCTTTCCAGATCTGTGCTTCAGCTTCTTGTTTACCATAATGGGAGAGTTTTTGGAAAGATCCAGATGTCTGAAATGTTACGTGAGACAATCAAGAATTTCAACAGCACGCCTGTGCTTGCTGACATGTCACCGCTCAGTAGCAGCCAAGAAGCTAAGGACATTGCAACCTCATTTGTTGGAAAAGCTTCAATGGCTATGGTATCTTTGCTACATGCTCATGGTCATAACAGAGCACGACAGCGAGAAAGGCTAGCTGACATACTCGAAGAGCTCGGCAACTTGCAAGAAGAGGCTGACAAGGCAGATAGTGAGCTCAACCTCATTTTGCAAACCATCGACAACAAACGGCAGCACCTAGCATGTTTTGGATCATGGGTACTGTTCCATACCCTTAAAGTCATGATCGAGTATATCCTGCTTGGTTTTGAGCTTGAACTGTTCAATCCACATGAGTTCCACTATGTCTACTGGTATCTTGACTTTCTCGCAGGATGGGGCATTAATTGTCTGTCGAGGGCAGAGAGGCTTGTTGTCATTCAAGAGCAATACATTGAGAGGAAATGCGGAAAGAAAGAGAAAAAGAGGAAGAAGGAACTGGTTTTGGCATGTCAAGAATCTGTAAAAGAGCACCAAAATTTGAAGTCTCTTTTCATAGGGATCAAATGCTTATGCATTGGTATTGTGAAAGCATATGAAGGTTTTGATAATGAGAGCAAAATCAAGAAGCCCAATTCTGAGCTGGATAATGAGCAAGTTCGCTATGAGCACAGATTTTCAGCATTTACTTGCATTGATACTCCACAGCCAGTTCTTTACTCACAATACAAAGAAGCTACCACTCCGTTGTTCCAAGGAAGCAATTCTACTCCATCATTGTACCAAGAGGCCCAGAAGTATTTTGAAAGAGCATTGACAACGTTTCAGAGGTTTGAACAGAGAAGTAAAGATGTAGAGTTGCTACTAAAAGCCGCAAAGACCAATTTTGTTGTGATGAAGTTAGCCTCATCAGGGCATAAACAAGATTCAAAGAACTTGGTTGAATGGGGATTTTCAGTGACCCCTAATTTTCCTGTCATCAAATTAGTTTGAAAGAAAAATTTATGATTTGAAAGAATGTTTAAAAAGACAGTTATGACTATGAAAACATTACATGCAGATACCAGAAAATGCATTGAGTTGAGTTATATATAGGTCAATTTAAAGACAATATTTGATGGTTCGATTTGCCTTAACTTTCATGAAATTTGGTCTTCTAAGTTCATTTAACATCTCCTAATTTATCGCTGATGCAGGTTCACAATATTTGGTTGAATCAAGCTTTAAGGGGTGCATAGAATAATGAAGTAAGTTTCTGAATAAATTTTTCCAATACTGGTTGCAAAAAATCATTTTATAAGATACACCAGAGAGTGGAGAACATCAACATAGCCTACAGTGGAACTTCTGCTTAACAAATACACTCTTTTCTTGTTTCCTTCTCTTACCCAACTCCAGCCCGTTTTCTAATTTGGTGTGAACTGCAAGAGATTATATATTTAGAGCAAGATTTTGTTATAAGATCCAATTCAAAAATCAATTCCTAAGGCATTCAAAATTTGTAACAAAAGACTCTGTGTGCAGGGTATTACGCATGGGTGTTTTCGTGCAAGGTGATTGGAAGTTTTTCTTTGTGTTTGGTGATTTTGGTCGTTTTGAAGCACTTCTTTCTCGTGAAGCATGATTTTTTAAGAAGGTAATCTTTGTGCATCATGAAAATGTAAGTTTATATTTGAATTGTTATTCATCCATTTGATTTCTTCTAAATCATTCTTGGTTCTCCATTTGAGGAGTGATGAAAACAGGTATGGAAGTTGAATCAATGCCTTGTCACCATACATGTTGTAACAGCAATCAAGTCAAGAATCCAACCATAAAAATACTAATTGCCAATATTCATAAAAATGCATCTAATCAGGAGAATTGAGAATGTGTGCGTCTACTGTGTACAGTTCAATGTATATGACATTGTAGCAAGTGTGTTAAAAATTATTATATTTATTATGTGCACCATAGCAGAATTTCAGAATATGCAAAGTACTGTGTCAGCCTTAGATTAACACTGAGTTACATCATGCTGTTCCCTTCAAATGGCTTGCAACGATCAGACTTGAAATATTCTGCAAGCCTTGGTCTTGCCTCCATCCTCTCTTTGAAAGCTTTGACTTTTGGGATGCCATCATAACTTTTCCAAGCATCAGGAAACTGGGAAGCTGTGGCTCTCAAAACATGCATCAACCCCAGATCAACGTATGTCAATTTATTGCCAATGACAAAACCATCTCCACCATTGTTAGCAAGCACAATTTTCTCAAAATGCTGCAGATACTTCAAAAGCCTTGTTTCAACAAAGGTCTTGATGTAGGGTTGTGTCTCTTCAATCTGTTGATAATAACTCATCAAGAAATTTTTGCCATGGAACGCAAGCCTTCCCTCTGCGATGAAATCGTGAATGGTTGTATTCACTTGCTCACCTTTGATTTCGTCAAGTGAGTTTTCAGGATACAAGCCAAATTCCTTTCCAAGGTATTTACAAATCACTGGTGTCTGACAAAGTTGGAAGCTTCCCTTCTTTATCATTGGAGGGGTGAGGCATGGCCAACCGTCAACCTTTGAGAGAATAGCAGTGTTCAAAGTTTCTGTTTCCAAACCAAACCCAAAGTCTGTAGTGATTTGCAATATTGATTTTATTTCTTTGCCAATTTGCTCCAAGCCAAAATAAAATAATTTGTAAGAAATTTCAAACAGGGTAAGGATGCCCCCTCCCCTGAGTTAATTTCGTGGGTGGGTAACTAAAGATGATTGTTTATAATACACTGGAGGGGAGGGATGCTCTAATGGCCTCCATTGTAGTTTAGTTTCAGAAGAAGGCGAGGGGAGGGAAATTATAAGAGAAAGGAGAAGTCAGCTCACGCTTGAGAGTTCTCAAATGTTACTCAAGAAAAGATGTCAAAACATTATCAAAACATTACTTGATTACACTAGCACTAGAAACAACAATAGTGAGTGCAGCGTTTTGAGCATTTGATACAAAACAGAAGCAAATTATGGAACAGCAGTTAATAACAGACCTTTCTAGTTCTGTAGGCATTGCAAGACGGATGCCTGTCTTGCAACCCCCCGCTCGTTCTTGCAGTGCAGTCTGTTCTGTTGACGAGAAGAGATCAATTCAGCTATCCCAAAGATCATTCAGCTACTACTTTTATCGTTGTTCATTTGGAATTAAGAATTTCAATCACCCATGAAAGTTGTTTTGTCACCACAACTGAAATCAGACAAATAAACCTTCCACAAAATAAGAGGCTTTGTTACCACTGCCTTTGATATTTAACAAAATAGTGGAGGTTTATCTCAAAACCATAGGCTAGGCTTCATAAAATTAGGCCACATTGTCGCGGCCTAACTAAAAATCTTTAGTTTACCTTGCCCTGTCTGAACATAGGGACCAATACATCAACATCATTTATCTCCTTGAATTTGACTCCAGCTTCTTCGAAAATCACTCTGACAAATTCTCCACGACCAGCAAGCTTCGGCCAGTAATAAAGCTCCCAAATTTCATCGTCTGCCATTCTTGTTTGCTTTGAGAAATCTTCGCAGTACAAATGCAATGTTGCTGGTGCACAATTGCACATAGTCATAAGGGGGCGGGGCACGTCCTCCTGCGCATAGCGTTCTCCTGCGCATCGCCGCATCAAATCTGAGAGTTTTGATCTCCCAGGGGGGGCACTCATATATATTTATATATTTAGGATAGGGGTGCTCAGGCTGGGGTACAAACCATCCACCCAAAAAAATAATTCCAGGCATAAAAATTGACCCAAAAAAATAATTTTTCTTACCCTACACACCCAAAAAAGTAACATTGTTTGTAAATCATGCTTTTCTATATTTTTAAAACTGCTCTCATATTTGAGACCCAAAAAAATAATCCAGAATTTCATGAACCCAAAAAAATAACTGTACAATTGACTGACCCAAAAAAATAACTTTTGCCCAAATTTTAGACCCAAAAAAGTAACCTGAGCATCCCTATCCTAAATATATATGAGTACCCCNAAAGAATGGAGGAAAATAAAAGAACACCCCCCAGTAACGACCCCGCTGAAATGCTTCCCCGCCACGGTAAAATGATGACCCGCCAAGAAATTTGTTTCCCCGCCGAAATTTTGCTCTTCCCCGCCGTGATTTTTGTGATCCTGGTCTAAAATTTATAACGTGGCAATTTTCCCCGCTGTCTTTTTAATGCCCGGCGGGGTCGTTACTGGGGGGGTGTAAAAGAGAAAGAAGAAGAACAGCCTGGGTGGACAACATCAGAGAATGGTCAGGAGGAATGTCAATGGCTCGAAACAATTCATGGAAACAAAGTCTTGTTTGACTTGAATGGAATATAGGTTTCAAATCTTTAAATCGACATAAAAAGGTCGGTGTAAAAATCTGTGTCCTATTCCTATGAATCGAATGGCTTGGAAGAAAATTTAGCTACTTTGCTATAATTCTACCGTTGGACTTTTCAAAAATCTTGAATTTTTTCGAAATTACAGCGTACTTTATATTTCAACTCGTTTGAGGATGTGGCGTCAACAAATTTCTAAATCATAAACCATAAGAGTGAAAGACTTTTGCTTCATACCATATTGTAGACATTCATAAACTATGTTTTTCTTGAAAGTTATTCTATGTTTCCTCAAAGATTTTAGAAATTACGATGATTTTAAGTTTCTTCCAAAATATTTCTTGAATTCTTAAAGAAGAAGAAAAACACTCTAATTCTGAAAATATTGAAGATTTCTGAAAAGTCCAAAGGTAGAGTTATAGCATATAAAGTTTCTTTCAAGCCATTCCATTCAAAGAGATAGGTCACATAATATTACACCGACCTTTTTAAAGATTTGGAACCTATGCTCTTCAATGGTGCCTACGGCTCCATTTGGGGCTTAAAGAAGAAGAAGAAGATTACACACAGATAACTTTTTACCCACCCAGTATTTTTTTCTGAAAAGGGCACTTCGTTGGTGGGGAAATTATTCATCAATGGTGGGAAATTAGGAAAGACTGGTGGAAATTTCCTCACCACTTTGCAAGTTGAAAGATGCTGTGCTAGAGCTAGATTGTGTGGAACACGTTTATAAAAAAATCTTGAATATCTAAATTTCCCTTCAGCATAAAGCGACATTGGGAAGCATGGTTAAAGGGGGGTAAAACGGGCAAAAACTTTCTAAAATTTGCGTTTTGTTGCCCAAGGGGTATTCCCTATTTTGTAAGTGACGGGGGGGGTCAGACATTTTTTGGTTTGGGAAACGTTGTCTAGTATACCTTTGGGTATGCTATTTTGTTTTGTGTATAATTTGTATATTTTTGAGCGCTGCTTTTGAGAAAACTTGACAAGGTGGGTGCTAAGATGACTTTTTCTCCAAAATATTGCAACACAGTACAAAAATAGCTAGAATACCTCTAGTTTTCAAATACTATGTAGCAATGAGTATATTTTTGGGGTCTAAACATCTCCTAAGTCTAGTATCTTTTTGGGTTTTCAAAAATATGCTGTGTTTGACCACCCACCTCCCCCCCGTCACCTACCAATAGTGAGCCATATCATAATTTAGTGCCTATGAAATTATCAACATGCCTACATACACTAGCATGCCCAATGGTCTACACGACGCGACGGTCATCTCGCTAGTGCGTTCACAAAGGAAATTAAGTTTTTATCTTCATACCCGAAACAGGTGTGCAGTTCCTTTTTCCGAACATTTGTCGGCTAATGCCCTTGACCAACGTCAGATATAAAATATTTATCAAACTGTTCCGTCATTCAACGCAATTTTCGAGTTCCGTATGATCCAAAGACCTTCCGAGTACGTATGCAGTGACGCTGTCCGGAAGCTAAAGTAGTTTCCGGAGGGTTTCCCTTCAGAGTATTTATCTCGAAAAATTTGCAAACAAATGCAGTATCAAAAGTTGACGACACAGGCTGTGAACACATCGTAAGATTTCCTCACGAAATAAAAGTTTTGGCAATGCAACGCACAACACCGCAAAATTTAAGACAGTCTGTGTGGAAGGGGGGGGGGGGTGCTAAAACATGTACAGGTTTAGGGTTCAGCTATGGTCCGTATTGCAACCTATCGGAGGTTGCCTGCTATATGGCACGTATACAATTGCAATAGCAGAATTCTGTAGCTTTTCTTATTTACGATTTAGCCATTTGATGACGCCATAACCTCAAAAGCGGTTGAAACTTAGAATACGCTGCAATTCTGAAAATTATCAAGATATAAAAAAATTGCATACATAGCATTATAGCAAATTCCCTGAAGTTGCTTTCAAGCCATTAAATCAAACGGAAGATGAATTAACCATCTGTGACGTTTATGCTGATCTTGAAGTATTTGGGGGCAAGGAAGTAAGTAATGTATTATCGAATATATATGTTATAAAAATAACACGTTATTAATCAAAATACAGCAAAAGATAGTTAATGTCACAGAACAATTCTACTTGTCAAAAACGTCTATAAAACTGCTCTATTTTCTTGTAAAAAACTGCCCTATTTTCTCTCTGCCCTATTTTCTCTACAACTTTATTTACGGGATAAAATATGAACGAACAATTTGATATTATCACAAAGAGTACAATGCTAGCGTTGTCAAACTACTGACTCCGTTCACACAGTATCAGATCGACCTTCGTTCAAATTTTGCGTCACGACATTTTACAATAAAAAATTACGGTATGAAGAGCAAAGGCGCATTGTCGAACACAGGAATCTTCCAGGATGGTAGAAACAACACAAAAGGCCAAGCTGCAGATAGGGTCTACGTTTAGCTTGATATCTTAAAAGCTGTTCTACCGGGGGTTAGTCAATAAAAACAATCCCCGTTTGCAAGGCCACTGCTTCCTGGATATCAAGGTAATAACATTGGCAAATAGATAATTCAATGGCGGAGGGACAACACGTGCTAAAGCTTGTAAAAGCCATTGCTGTAAGGTAGACATATTTGGAAAATTTGGTCGTGATTTTAGGTCTGTTTTGAAGGTTTCTTAAAGCCGCTTTCTCGAGAAAATCCTTCAAAATTTCACAACGGAGTGGTCGATTTCAGTCAGGTAAATTTCAAAATCGATCTAAACATGTCCATCATTCAATAATATATTTGCCAATATTATTATTTTGATATCCAGGGAGCAGTGGCCTTTCAAACGGGGATTGTTTTTTCTGACTCACCTGTTAGTTTCAGGAATGATATGTAATTTAGGCCAAATTTAGACAACTGGATTGTTTATCGTCCAGCTTCAAAGNCGTGCTAAAGCTTGTAAAAGCCATTGCTGTAAGGTAGACATATTTGGAAAATTTGGTCGTGATTTTAGGTCTGTTTTGAAGGTTTCTTAAAGCCGCTTTCTCGAGAAAATCCTTCAAAATTTCACAACGGAGTGGTCGATTTCAGTCAGGTAAATTTCAAAATCGATCTAAACATGTCCATCATTCAATAATATATTTGCCAATATTATTATTTTGATATCCAGGGAGCAGTGGCCTTTCAAACGGGGATTGTTTTTTCTGACTCACCTGTTAGTTTCAGGAATGACATGTAATTTAGGCCAAATTTAGACAACTGGATTGTTTATCGTCCAGCTTCAAAGATAGATACTAAAAATAAAGCTGGTAGATATTTACATTGTCAATTCTACACTAAAAATCCATATCGTCTCGTAAAATGCCCTCGCTGTGTGCAGCAGTGGTCGTTTTGGCGACTTGCTTTTTGTCGTACATTGGGATATCGACTCATGCATCGTGGAGTCTATTGCACACTATGGTAACTCGCCCTTGCATAAAACGCCAATCAAATGCTAGGGATGCAATTGTTTTATTATCAATTTTACTCGTGAGCGAAACGAGTAGCCTGCACGCAGCCTCGGGAATAGACGATTCCGGAAAAGATGGCGTCGAGGGGCATTTGACCAAGATGCATTGCGTTTGAAGATCGAATTTCTATAGAATCACTGTTGATTCCATTATAGAACGCAATGCATCTTGGTCAAATGCCCCCCGACGCCATCTTTTCCGGAATCGTCTATTGGGCAGAAAAGTGCAGTAGCTGCATGCAGGCTGGGAGGGGGGGAGCGGGGCTGGAAGTAAAGTGAAGCGATCTGATACAGGGTGAAAGCAATCTTGGTGTACGGAACAAAAGTCTGTCTGTCTTACACTAGATATCAGGCGAGATTTGCGACAGCGCAAAATTACTCATGCAAAACACTTTAATTGTTATATTCGCGGACATTTTCGCCTGAAATATAGTGTGAGAAAGACTTTAGTCAGATGTGTGGTTTCTAAATACTCGATACTAAATAATCATTTTAATCAACACGAAGGCTGCCTAAAACTACCCAACTGAGGGATAATACTTTACAATTTGCCTTGGAAAGCAAATTCCAGGCTTCGTAAAACTGAAGATCCATGATACATTTTAAAATAGGTCTATTGTCAGGTGGAGCAGATACCAGTCTTTTTTGCAAACAATAGATTTTCCTTGACGGCTTCACATCTATATATATGTTAAACCTTTACAAAACTTGAGCTTCAAAAAGATGGCGACTATTTCACTCTGAAGGAGAAATGTAGCATTTCAAATTCCTTTGAATTTGGTTTTTCAGAGGGTGACTGTAGCTTAAAAAGATCATGCAGGATCTCAAACGTTAGCAAAGCCCTCCGACTAAATGGCTATACAAAACATCGGTTAATAATTGTGGTTTCCGGAAGCTACAATCCTGGCCACCTGGCCAGAAGGCTACTGGACGTTAGTCAAAAGAGGCCTAAGTCTTATTTCTTCTTAGTTCTAGCCAGTTTATGCCATTAAAACCCCTCCCTTCAAAGCCACTGTTGTATTCTATAATGTATTCTATACATAGACAAACTATTTGCAGACATATCTGACTGTTGCCTTTCTGAGCAACAACGATTTCGGGGGAGGGGAAGGAGAGGGGGGGCTTTTTCATCATTGACAACCAAGAGTTCGGTCTATCGTTCAAAAACGTTTGGCCACGATTGTAAGTGCGATCTCACTCGTGGAGTTTTTTGGTGACTCGTCTAGTACACTACATCAATTGCTGCATAAGTTTTATACATATTAACATACAGATACGAAATAATTGCATTATCGTTCTGCCAAGACAGACTTACCCACTTGTTTACCTGTTTACTTGTTTCCTGTCCATATTCCAGCAGTACTTCGAAAGTTGGAGAGTATCAGATGAGCACCGAATTCTAGCAAAGACTGAAATCTGAGGAGAAGAGAAATAAAGCTCATATAATGCGTGCAATTCGTGGTAACTTATATTATTATTATTATCAATTTGTTTAACGTTGGCAACTTACATAGCTACATAAAAAAGCTAATTCAAGCCAACAAAAAGCTACAGCTAGAACATATGATTTCAGATTTCATTATCAAACAATAGCCTAGTACATGTTATAGCTAATGTATACTTTAAACAGCTATTGAATGAAGCAAACAATAACAATAAATTTATTAACAAAACAACAACGAAGAGACTAACTCGTACAATGTTATATACACGAGAAGAAGTCAATGACAAACAGAACAATGAATGTATTAACAAAACAACAACGAAGAGACTAACTCGTACAATGTTATATACACGAGAAGAAGTCAATGACAAACAGAACAATGAATGTATTAACAAAACAACAACGAAGAGACTAACTCGTACAATGTTATATACACGAGAAGAAGTCAATGACAAACAGAACAATGAATGTATTAACAAAACAACAACGAAGAGACTAACTCGTACAATGTTATATACACGAGAAGAAGTCAATGACAAACAGAACAATGAATGTATTAACAAAACAACAACGAAGAGACTAACTCGTACAATGTTATATACACGAGAAGAAGTCAATGACAAACAGAACAATGAATGTATTAACAAAACAACAACGAAGAGACTAACTCGTACAATGTTATATACACGAGAAGAAGTCAATGACAAACAGAACAATGAATGTATTAACAAAACAACAACGAAGAGACTAACTCGTACAATGTTATATACACGAGAAGAAGTCAATGACAAACAGAACAATGAATGTATTAACAAAACAACAACGAAGAGACTAACTCGTACAATGTTATATACACGAGAAGAAGTCAATGACAAACAGAACAATGAATGTATTAACAAAACAACAACGAAGAGACTAACTCGTACAATGTTATATACACGAGAAGAAGTCAATGACAAACAGAACAATGAATGTATTAACAAAACAACAACGAAGAGACTAACTCGTACAATGTTATATACACGAGAAGAAGTCAATGACAAACAGAACAATGAATGTATTAACAAAACAACAACGAAGAGACTAACTCGTACAATGTTATATACACGAGAAGAAGTCAATGACAAACAGAACAATGAATGTATTAACGGAAAATCAACAACAACAACAATCGAATCATATTATACTATAAACTGTCACTATGGTTTTATACATCACTATGGTTTTATGGTTGTCACTATGGTTTTGTGTTTTATACATCTACGCTATTTTATGGTACTACAATTATTTATCTATTATATTTTTGTTTCATTGTTAATGGTACCACACGCAACAAACACATTTTTATTGATATAAACTGTCATGACTGGGTTTCATTTGATATGTCCTTATCAGAAGAAGTCAATGACAAACAGAACAATGAATGTATTAACGGAAAATCAACAACAACAACAATCGAATCATGTTATACTATTAACTGTCACTATGGTTTTATACATCACTATGGTTTTATGGTTGTCACTATGGTTTTGTGTTTTATACATCTACGCTATTTTATGGTACTACAATTATTTATCTATTATATTTTTGTTTCATTGTTAATGGTACCACACGCAACAAACACATTTTTATTGATATAAACTGTCATGACTGGGTTTCATTTGATATGTCCTTATCAGAAGAAGTCAATGACAAACAGAACAATGAATGTATTAACGGAAAATCAACAACAACAACAATCGAATCATGTTATACTATTAACTGTCACTATGGTTTTATACATCACTATGGTTTTATGGTTGTCACTATGGTTTTGTGTTTTATACATCTACGCTATTTTATGGTACTACAATTGTTTATCTATTATATTTTTGTTTCATTGTTAATGGTACCACACGCAACAAACACATTTTTATTGATATAAACTGTCATGACTGGGTTTCATTTGATATGTCCTTATCAGAAGAAGTCAATGACAAACAGAACAATGAATGTATTAACGGAAAATCAACAACAACAACAATCGAATCATGTTATACTATTAACTGTCACTATGGTTTTATACATCACTATGGTTTTATGGTTGTCACTATGGTTTTGTGTTTTATACATCTACGCTATTTTATGGTACTACAATTGTTTATCTATTATATTTTTGTTTCATTGTTAATGGTACCACACGCAACAAACACATTTTTATTGATATAAACTGTCATGACTGGGTTTCATTTGATATGTCCTTATTTTTGTAGGTGTTTGATAAACATTGGTCTATAAAGTCATAAATGGATTGGTTACCACTAAGTTCTGATGTTTTCATAATGAAGATAAATCTTTTTTTAACATCCATATGTTGAAACGTATGATATCGTTTGGTAATCTCCTGAAAGAATCGAAATCTTAAATTTTCGTTCAATTTGCATGTCATCAAACAATGTATCTCCTCCTCAGTGGTATTACATACGTGCCATGCTAAAGACTAGCGTTTAAAAAAAGTTAAAAAGTAGATTAAAGGAATTGAGTCCATATAAATACATGAGCGTATACGCTATCCTGAATTTTTGCTGACAAACTGCTGATGGCCTTTTGTTATCGCACAATACCGGTAACATCAATATCAGCGAGAAACAAACACTTCTTAATCCTTCCATTATTCTCAGGAATTTCTTTGGCTTAATTTCAATAGCGATAAAATGACAACTTTTGTTTGACGACTGAAAAGAAGTTGATATTGGTCATGAGTGGGCTATTTATGCGGACTCAATGCCTTTAAATATTCGAAATAGATTTAGTTTCTGTTTAGTCCTAATTAGAAACTATTGTATTTAATTATTCAAATTAAAATAAGATCATGCATGTATACATAGCGTCTGAAAAAGCCTATAATTGTCAAAGCATTTGTTATTAGATTCCTATATTCAATTCAATTTTTTTCGCAGAATACAACAGCCTAATACAATGTAAGATAAAAAAATTATGTATTCTAGACGACCCAAGAGGAGCAGAGCTTATCTAGCCTGGGCCGTAAATTAAATTCTTAAAAGGATATATGTGAAAAAAGAAAAACAAATTACATCATAGTACAAACAAACAAACAGATATTCGTTTCGTAGCTAAGGTATCAACTTAGATACAAAAATCTTGTTTGTCAAAATCGGGCGAATCTTTTTTTTTTATATATATATATCATCATCAAAAAAACTACAAAACTACAAGAATACAAAGCTATAATCTAGGACTACTACACAAGAACACTACAAAATTACTTGAACGAAACTGCCTGGGGTGTGAACTCGCACATCTCCCCTGCAGCCAACATTTAGACACAAAACAAAAATAAAGACTACACAAGACAATGAAAACAAGAACAAGACCGGAGAAAACACATACAATAAAATATTTAGAAGTGCACTCTGAGATAAATCGCTTATATTGATTTCTATTTCAGACAGAACATCAGATACCTTTCCAAGGAGGAGTGTTCTCTGCTGATTGAACTCTTGGTAAAGCAGCATAAAATCTTATCCATCTTATCCAAGCAAAAGATAATGATGGTCATCATGGCCACTAAGAACTTACTGTTAGTAGCGGTCGCCCCATTTGGAACATCCATGTCCTCGTCGACTTGTTGCATCTCATCAAGGTATTTTACCAATGCAAAAAAATCCAAATGTGAACTTACTGTTAGTAGCAGTCGCCCCGTTTGGAACATCCATGTCCTCATCGACTTGTTGCATCTCATCAAGGTATTTTACCAATGCAAAAAAATCCAAATGTGCCGTCTTGTCAAATAACATAGTGCCAAGCTGAAAAAATTGGATCAGTTATTAATAGTATCAATTTAAAATTCGTGTTTAAATTGCATCAGAAGGGTTTTCTGATAAGCAGCTGTTCCGGCTGAAGGATTTACAGTCCGTTCATTCAACTAATGAACAATTCTCTCAGTTCACGGTCTGATTAACCGTTACTTAGCGTCCAAAAAAGTGCTACTGTATGCTATTTTCCCCTCAAACTTAAGCTTGCAAAATGCTCTTTTGTGATATAAAAGACAGCTCAAACGGGGAACTATAAGAACAGTGTCAACTGGGACCCCTCCGAAATGAAACACGAGGAAGAATTAGCGCTGTGGTTAATGAACCAACTTTCTGAATTTGTCAATGAGTTTAATGAACAAACTGTACATCCCATTTTCCTTTATTAAGCGCCCCCCCCCCAAGACAGCGAGATTCAGTATCAGCTCCCCATCTCCCCTGATTTTAATAAGCGCTCTTGTTAGCGATACTTTTGATACAAGGGGAAGGATCTGTGGAAGTAGCTAGATACTGAAGTAAAATCTACGTCCACCATCAAAAACGTTTTCGGGGCCTGAAATATGAAATTTGAAGATCGGCCATATTATCAATTTTTGGCGATTTTTCAAACAGGAGTACTTTTTTTTGGGACACCCGGTAGAATAGCTAAAAGGCCTAATGAGGGGCGAAAATGCTTTAAAGACTTGCAAATAAAAATGAAAGAACCCTTACATACCTGTTGCGTGAGAGCGACAAAGTCCGGTCTTCTTGCCGGTACTTCTTCCCAACAACGCAACATTAACTGAAACAGTTGTTCCGAGCAGCTGACCGGTTTCTCCATTCTTTTTCCATGCTTCAGATCCTTGATGAGCTTATCAATGCCCGGTACGTCCGGATACGGAATGTCTCCAAGTGTTGCAATTTCCCAAAGAAGAATTCCAAATGACCAAACATCGGACGCTGAGAAGAAAACACTTATTATCAAAGTTTGTTTCAAATTAGATGTCACATGAAATCCGCGAATAAAACCAACAAGTCTTTTGGGTGATTAATTTTGCGTTATTGCAAATCTTACGTGACATCTAATTTGAGACCGACTTTAAATGCGTTAGAATTCAACAAACTGAATTTTTACGAACTTGTTGTCCCAATTTATTAGATACTCTTTCATCAAGCATAAACCTCCGGGGAGGGGGGGGGCACCTGATCCCGACATTTACGAGGGCCTGCCTCTGAGGTAGGGAGATTTATACCCTGTGTGGGAGCAACTTGCAAAAAAACAACAATAGCAAAATTGACATTTCCTTTCGAATCAGGGAGTTCAAAAGGCTAGTCTGCACTTTAGCGGACCAGCTTTCAATATCGGCAAGTAATGTGTCATGGGGTAAGGGTTTGGGTCAGGGTTAGGTTTGGAAAAGGGGATTTTAGGGTAAGGTAGGGTAAGTTAGGTTAAGGTAGGGTTTAGTTAGGGTTAGTAGGGTATTTGTTCAAACACGTTCCCGAGAGATATGACATAAAGCTGGTCTGCTAAAGTGCAGTCATCCCGTTCAAAATTCGATATTTCCTTTTAATTGGCGTATTATTTGCCATCAACATTTTGAAAAGAAAATTGCATGCTTTGTTTTGCGCAGAATGCGCGCAAAGGTTCTTGGTTAGCACAGGGTCTTTAATTCTCACCTGTTGTATAATTTCCATTGAACAGAGACTCGGGGGCCATCCATCTTACAGGCAATTCACCTCCACTCGTTTTCTGATAGTTACTGTTTTGGTATATTTGCCGGGCCAGACCAAAGTCGCTTATCTTGCACACATTCTCGTGAGCAAGAAGGATATTGCGGGCCGCCAGATCTCTGTGGATGATGGAAAGGGATGACAAGTACTTCATGCCTGCTGCTACCTGCCATGCAAATGAGAGAAATTCGTTGCCGGCGGTCGGGTTTGTGAGCTGATCAACGTTCACGTAATGACCTTGTAATAAGCCTCTTTCAGTTCTGAAAATAAAACAAAAGTAATTTTACGCCATTTCCTCCTGATTGTAAATCTGTACTCCATTTTCTCGTGGAATATAGCCTTGGACCCTACCGCTCCTATACATCCTTAACAATACCTGTCTAACAATACCTAACAATACCAAGTAACTCACTTAGCCGTCCTTCGGAACGAACGTTAAACTAGGGGTCCCATGCCTGGAAGCAGCAGGCATAGTAGGCCAAAATTAGCTGCAATATAGCTAGAAATATTTCCAGCCTACTTAAAAAAAAGTAATAAATGAACGAAAAACAAACGGTAGATTATAAAACTACTACCTGAGATGATGCAACAAGCTGCCATTCGGCACGAACTCTTCAACAATATAAACATTATCTTCAGTAATACACCAACCAATAAGACTAACGACATTCGGATGGTGTGACAATGATTTCATGACGTTCAACTCATCCAGCATCATCTTGCGTTCACTTAGGCCCGCATTGTCTTTCAACATCTTGACGGCGACTTCTTTCGAAGGGCAGGTTGCCTCGTCTAAAGTTCCCCTTGTAACTACACCAAATTGTCCTGTCCCACATACTTCACCAAGGTTTAGGTCTGCAAAATCTAGCATTCGGCCTGAAAATATAAAATGTAAAGGAATAGACAATAACGCTAAAGATGGCGGCTCCAAAGACTCCCTTGTGTTTTGCTGCAAAGCATACTGGTAAAAAGCTCCCTGACGACCACCTAACGACGTAAACATTTCGGTCTGCCGTTTCGACTAGCTAGCTCGAGTTCGAATCGACCTTGCATTCGCATGCAACATGGTTCGAAAGGAATATGGGGAGCACAGGGTCCTTAAATTACAGCGAGAGTTTTGCGGTTAAATTTAAGTCATATAAAAATAACTAGGTATATTAAAATAACTACCAAAACTACAGATATAGAAATTAAGTCAACACTTACCCTGACCGATAGGTAATATAACCGCGTATTGATTTTCCAAGTCATTGACTTTCCCTTGCAAGCCGTTCTTATTTACAGTGTTTTGGCGTTTGATCGACATTCGACCGACACTCTTACCACGATTTCTATAAGGTGGCAAAGATGGTGCGTAGTTCAAAGGGGGGACGTAATGAGGATCCGTAATTAGTTGTGCTTGATCTTCAGTTTCTTCTTCTATACGATCGCTCGTATGACGATAAACTACGCTGTTACGAGTGAGTTGAGGACTCGTTTCGTCTCTCTTCTTTCGATAACAGCCAACGTAAACGGAGATGAGAATTACGATCAAGACGATAATCCCTGGAATGAAAAAAGAATGGATGTTACGCAGTTACGAATGAGTTCAATTTCGTCGTTCTGTGTTCGATAACAAACAACGCAAACAGAAAGGTGAATTACGATCAAGACGATAATCATTGGAATGAAGTAATAAAGAATGTTACGCTGTTATGAGTGAGCTGTGAATTCGTTTCGTTGTTCTGTTCTCGATAAAAAACAACGTAAACAGAAATGTGAATTACAACCAACTTGATAAATCCTGAAATAAAGAATAACAAATGTTGCGTTGTTACGAGCGGGTTCCCGATTCGTTTCGTCTTTCTTCCTTCGATAACAGCCAACGTATGATGAAAGAATTACGACCAAGACCTTCCTTGGCTGCAACAATTTTCTTCATGCAATATAAATAAATAAATAAATAAATAAATAAATAAATAAATAAATAAATAAATAAATAAATAAATAAATAAATAAATAAATAAATAAATAAATAAATAAATAAATAAATAAATAAATAAATAAATAAATAAATAAATAAATAAATAAATAAATAAATAAATAACAAACTACTCACCAGAAATAACAGAAATAATAATCGGCATGCTGTCGGTTTCTTCTTCCTTGCTCTTTTTGGTCTTAGTATCCTTCCTTTCCTCTGTTTTTGACTTTGGTAATCCTTTCGTCGTTACTTTTATAACCTAATATAATAAAACAATCATGAAGTTTACGGTCCAAAAGTATCGCAAGCTATCTCATCAAAAGTAGACCTGTTAGATTCTAGTACAAAAGAACGTTTTTCAAGGAAGACATTTGTCTACATTTGTAAACCTGAACAATTTTCGAATGTACGCAACAGTGACAGAAACTCTAACAATGCTCGTTCACACCGTTCTTAACCACATATAGAGTAATTTACTCCATTACTGTAATGTCACTGGATCTAGACTTTCTCCGAGGAGAAAAAGCGTGCAGAACTTACAGAATGAATGGTGATACTCTCCCAGGCTGCAGCATAGAACTAGAACCAACAACCTACTGTACAGAAGGTGAGCGTGCTACTCCCGGTGGACTAATAGGCCTGGGCACATGCCGCCAGTGCGTTGAAATTCACANAAGACATTTGTCTACATTTGTAAACCTGAACAATTTTTGAATGTACGCAACAGTGACAGAAACTCTAACAATGCTCGTTCACACCTTTCTTAACCACATATAGAGTAAATTACTCCATTACTGTAATGTCACTGGATCTAGACTTTCTCCGAGGAAAAAAAGCGTGCAGAACTTACAGAATGAATGGTGATACTCTCCCAGGCTGCAGCATAGAACTAGAACCAACAACCTACTGTACGTACAGAAGGCGAGCGTGCTACTCCCGGTGGACTAATAGGCCTGGGTACATACGGGGGCCTGCCGCCAGTGCGTTGAAATTCACACCCTGTTTTGGAGTAAAATATGTAAATATCTGTACCCCCTCCCCCCTTTAGAGAAAATCTTCAAAAGTATAACCTGTTTTAGAAATCACCTAAACATTCTAAAAAAGTACACCCTGTTTTAGAAATCACCTAAAAATTACAAAAAAGTATACCCTGTTTTGGAGAAGAATCCTGAAAAAGAATTCATGTCCCAGTACCAAGTATACATTGATTAACCCTCTTCTCCGAGGCGCCAACAACTGGGCCATCTAGTACAATTTAGCTATCTAAAGTTCGTCTCAAATTAGATGTCGCGTGACAGTTTGCGATAGCGCAAAATTACCCATGCAAAGCACTTCAATGGTTGATATTCGCGGGCATTTTCAAATGACATCTAATTTGAGACATACTATAACGTAGACCAACATTACAAAGAAGATGATAACAATAACAACAACAACAACAATAGTAATAATAATGATAACACTAACCTCTGTATCCTTTCCTCTTTCATTCTCACCAATGCATGTGTATAGTTTCACACCCTTGACTGCAGTGAAAGAATGCACGAGGTTCGATTTGATTCTTCGCATGTCTGTTTTCGAAGGTACCAATGTCTTTCCTAATAGACGCCCTTCGCTATGCCATGATACACTCGGTGGGGGACATCCTTGTGCCTCGCATGTTATGTGAATGGATTCCCCTTCCGTTGCACTGAGCTCCCGCCCTTCTGCTATGACAACTTCAGGTACCGAGTATACAACGACATTAACCTATGGAAGAACAGAAATAAATAATTTACATAATTACGACCAAAATGATTTGAAATAATGCTGCATGAAAGAACATAAGCCTGTCTTAAATTAGATGTCACGCGAGATTTGCGATAACGCAAAATTAGTCATGCAAAACACTTTAATTGCTGTAATTCGCGGAAATTTTCATGTGTCGTCTAATTTGAGACAGACCACTAAGGAAAGAACTACCAAATTTGCCTCGGATATAAAGAAATAATTTTACAGGTTCAAGATTTATCTAGGGGAGAGGGACACTCAGGAGAAGGAGATTGGGGAGGATTTCATCCACAAAAATCAGACTGTTTTATGTTACACGTGTTGCAGTTATGTCTCACAATGCCCCATAATGCCCCATACAGTTTCTCGTAAAAATGTGTGCATCGCCGATGCCACTACTAATGGCATTGAAATTCAATTTATAATGGGTGTATCCATGATGTTCCAAGAATGTGAAAAATGGAAGTGATGACTGATTTACGCCGACCGAAGAATATCATACTCAAAAATATTGAATCAAAATTTATCGGACTGAGCCCCAATGCAAACACCACAGTAAACTGCATTTATTCAAGCTCTATAGTAGGCCTTAATTAGCAGCAAATTAGCTAGTCTTGTTTTTAGCCTACTTTAAATAAATAGATGATGATGATGATAATGATGATGATGATTATCTATGGATTCAGGTATGCTCCTACCTCTGCAGTGATTTTTGAGTTGAAATTGCGTACTTCCAGCATGTAACGGCCATTACTTTGAATTTGGGCATTCTTCACTTCATACTCTGTCGTTAAAATTGAGCCATTCTGAAAATTTAAACAGTAGTTGTCACACACAAAATAATCAAGGCTTTCGGACAAAAATATCGAGTGTTGGTTCAGCTCGAGAAGCTACGGGGGCTCAAAGGGGGCATACACGCGCAGTTTTTACACCCAAAATGATTCTATTGATCGTTACTTAATTTAACAATTAACCATTGTGGCCTTCTTAGGATGCTAATAAACTGAATTGTTCCTATATTATGTGGTAAAAGTGGTTTATTAGGTCAAGACATAATGTGCGTCAAATGTGTTTGTTGAGCTTGGTGTGACAACAATGGTTTTTAAGGTGAAGGAAAAGGCAACTGCTGAGAGAACCAAACAATAAACGTATGTTGCTTGAAATACCACCTAATTCGCAGCTCCTGATGCCCTGTTAGAGGGTCGATCGTTATTTAGCATTATTTGTCTCCTTGAAATTCTGTCAATATTTTGTTTACATCGAGAGTTGCTTACCTTTTTCCACACAAACTTCTCGTTTAGCTTAGCATTGTTCAGAAACCAACTGATCTTCAAGGATGTTTCACTCCCATAAAACGAAGCACTCAGCTTGAAATTTTCTCCAGCTTTGACTGTCACATTTTTAGGCCTTGTTTTCCACGATGGGTTGCCCACAACAGTCACGGCTGTTTTCCCGTATGTCCGGCCTTTTTTGTTTTGCGCCACGCAGTAGTATTCTCCAGCTTCACTAGGATTGGCGTGTAAGAAGACGAGAATGAAGTCTCTTTTAATCTGCAAAGAAAATAACCATCAAGACCTAGACTTACGACAAAAGCCCTTGCTTCGCTATACAACCAGGACTGATTTACTCACAATAGAATCAGTTGCTTTTGATTGACTGGTGAATTCAAAGCGATTAGCGATCACAGACAAAGGGAATTCTCTCAAGCGACAAATCAAATCAAACGAAGCAATAAAAGTTGCCCTGAAACCAGTATGGCTAAATGTCGCGTTGTGCACGCGAAAATGCAGTTTTAAGAGAAGTCATGAGTATAGATCAAAAGAAGAAGGTTTAAACATATGCCTCGCGGATTCTGTTTGTTTGATTCAGAAGCCGAGCATTACGTGTTTATCTACACCCAAATTACCCGAGAATTGTAGTGCCGTCTGCTCGGCTTTTGAATCAAATGAATAAAATCCGCGAGGCTGATATTTAGATATATCCTTCTTCTTTCGATATATAGTCATGACTTCTCTTAAAAATACCTTTTCGTGTGCACAACGCGACATTTAGCCATACTAGTTTCAGGGCATCTTTTGCGGCTTCATTTGTTTTGATTTGTCGCTTGAGAGAACTCCCTTTATCTGTGAACGCTAATCGCTTTGAATTGGCGTGTCAATCAAAAGCAGCTGATGCTATTGTTACAAAATCTGTCCTTGTTTCGCTATACAACTACAACTACAACAACAACTACCTACCACCACTCAATAAGGACTCGTGCACAAACTGTTCAAAAACGAGGAGAAAGCATTTCTAAAACTGCGAAGTAAATTATCCTACAAGCACCAGTTTGGCACAAATAATAAAGTTTCAAGATCCTGAGACGAAGAACTCTCTGAAAATCTTTCAACTTAAAATTAAATTTGTCTTTGATAGAATTGATGGTACATTAAAGCCAAACTGCACACGAATGCAAAATATTTTTCTTCGACACGGCTCTGAAACTGTTTTGCAAAATACTGGAAAATAACTTCCAGCTTTTTTACAGCTTTTATCCAAAATTTCATCGACAATTATCGCCGCCCCAGATAGTTGGGGCCGTCTGTCCGGCTTTTTGAACAATACGGTATGAGTCGTAGTTTGAGTAGTTTGAACAAATTCAATAAAGTTTAAAGCGAAAAAATCGAACCAGGTTATAAGTCTAATGAAAACCAGATGGGTAAAAGAAAAGTTTCGGCGTTTACTGAAACATACCGGGGGGGGGGGGGGGGACAAAAAAAGGGACAACTTTTGAAAAAATTACAAAATTTTATTAATTACCGATTAATAAAATTCTTTCCCAGAAACCAATCCATTATTTATTATTTATAACTTTTTAAAA
>REGM01000112.1:408726-426906 GCA_004194415.1 Aurelia aurita | reverse complement strand
TGAAAATTCGCATGCATCACAGACAGGTAATATGTTAGAGAAATACAACGCAGTATAAAAATATAGTATTTCACGTTGAAGTATTTCACATCATTACTGATAAAATGAAGAGCGTCGGATAACATGAAAAGCTGTGATATTTCTTGCATCATTTCATAAGGATTGCATGCAGTATTTTGTTGTTCATTTTACACTACATGTTGTATTTCACATCAATTTTACATGTATATTTCAGGTCCTGGGCCGCAAGCAATTTGGCACTACAAGTACACCAACTCCTACGATCATGACGCTAACAATTAATTCAGATAAAGAAACATACTACCAGAAACACTGCCTACTGTACGTTTTTTTTAGAAGAAACTGGTTTATAAGAAACTAGTACTAGGATGGCCGAAAATTTAAGAAACTCTAGTATTAAGTTCGGAAAGAGCACAGAAACTTTCAAAAGTAAAATTCAAAGATATTATGATAAATATGCCGTTGACCCCTTATTATGAGTAATATTAATTAACGGTTTTATGTTTTGAACGTAATAGAACACTTTTTCTCCCCGCCTGATGCTTTATATGTCAAGAAACATATCTGCAGCAGTGTTGGAAACTACATGATAATTCGTGCATTTAAAAAATAAGAAACAAATTAAGAAACCTTTGGTACTAAAATTCCGAAATTATCATGTTAAATTAAGAAACTTTATATCTAAGTATTTTATAAAAAACGTGTACTGCAGTCTACACAAACCAGGAAGTCGATGTCCAACAAAACCAGCTCCTAAGCGTAATACACAGCAACAAAACGTTATGCTTTCTACTTGAATGGAAAGAAGCAACTTAAAATACAAATTGCATGGTCCCTCAATTCAATGCTTAAAATAAATTTGACATTGAAGCATACTTTGTACCTGAAGTCTGTAAATCTGTAAATTCTCTTGAATCTGAAATCTGATGCTGAAATTGAAGTCTGATGCTGAAATTTGACAATTTGCAGGCCGAACGAAAACAAGGGTATGTTGTTTAATTCGTTCTTCTGGTTGTTATCAGTGTTTGTTTACATTAGAATTTTAATCTGATTTGTCATCTTCGATGCAACTTGTGTTTACTTCGTTTTTCTATTAAATATCTCATTGTTGTGCGGGCCTTTGACCTCACAGGTTTGTTCTTATGACGTACATAGCACGTTAAGGCATTGCTTCATCGGGGAGCGCAACTCAACAGGTCATGGTGACATGACTGCATAATAAGGTGATGTCACTCTCCTCCGCAGAGGTGTGACCTGAATATGGCATCAGGGAAATTTTACCATGATCCATTGCGCCTGAAAACATTTTCGATTGATATGATTGGTCAATTTATCATGAAACGAGTCCCAGCTTGAACGGTCTCAGTTCGGGTCTCGTTTTGGTTAGCGCTAACTGGGCGCCTCATTATAATTAGTCTATAGGGTGGATACCACTATAGCTGGAGCTTGTTGTTTCAAAACAACCAAACCTCTGCGGCGAGGAGTGCCGTGACCTAGAGCATGTTTCCGCAGCACTCTTTCAAATAACTTGGATTGCTCGGTCTAAGCCTCCGATCTTCTTAGCTTTGAGATGATTCCAAAGTAAAGATGCTCTTCAATGCGCTCCATATTTCCTAATTTGTTATACAAACACAAATTATCCTTCTTTCGCAAACAAGTCCAATAGGTTTACTAAGACGTATCAATCATGTGCTCAAGTTTAAAGCCCAAGTGTAGGTATGTATCTCAATAGACCTTGTTGCATTGTACAAAATATAAGCTATATAAGTATATAGCTATATAAGTATAAGTATATAATATATATATATATATACATTATATAGTCTCTCTTATTATAAGCTATATAAGTATATAGCTATATAAGTATAAGTATATAATATAAGTATAAGTGGTCGGCTTCCTGGTTAAATGTAGAAAATCTTTTCCGTTACGATCGGAATGTCACGACCTACAAGATTATGAACAGACTATACCCTGAAAGCCTATGGGATAAATACCAACTGAGATCTTTCCACTCGACCTACAATACGAGGCACTGTAAAGATCTCCATATCCCTAGATATAGGACTGAATTTGCAAAAAAGGCTTTCACTACGCAGCTCTCAAGATATGGAATGACACGCCTGCCGAAATTCGTGAGCTACCACCACTGAATCGTTTTAAAAAAGAACTTAAAACGCTTCTAAAGGGCTAGGCTCTCAAACACAACTCCCTGGAAGATCAGCAATGGTTAGGTTTTATAGGGCTGTAGGTTTATATTCTTCAAACTTTTATCGTTGTAAGTAGTTGTTATATATTGTAATTTGCTGAAGGGTTAATTTGTGTATAAAGAATATTAAATGAAAATGAAAAAAATAAGCTGTACCTGACAAAAGATGCGATCCTTGAACTACTCGTCAAAAAATTGAAGGTTAGACTTGTAATCAACTTTTGGTGTTTTTTTTTTGTCAAACGTAGGGACTTTTTTGGGACACCCGGTAGGTTTATGGAGCTGTATTCTCTGGTAACAAGGAACTTATACAAGGTCATAAAACCTCTGCTACGAACACATCTAATAATACAAAGCAATGTCAGGGTGCTAAAGAAAGGACAAGGTTCTGTCAGCTTAAAGGCAGTCTGTCAGGGATCTGATTGGGTGATCAGGACAGTACAAAGAATAGGAGAACTGAATGGCTGCTGATCCTGATCACTTTCTACGGCCGTAGAAAGTGATACAGATCAGGCCTCCTTTGTTCCCAATGCACAGATTCACAAAGAAATTCGTTGTGTTGAGCTCTGATTTTACTGCAGTCAATCAGATGCGTGACAGACTGCCTTTAAAGGCAATTGACGGAGATATAAGGGAACTTAAGTTAGGGCCAGGGAAATCTAAGTATAGCCTATTGTATTCCATTGTATTTTATGATCTCAATAGATTATCAAAACAATTGGACAAATAGAGGCACGAAGCCTTCTTTTTGTTCTGTTTTAAAACTAGATCGCTATATATCCGTCAAATTGTCTTTAAGCATCAACACCAGATCTTTATTTCTCAAAAACGAATGCAACTACCAGGCAGCCAAGCAGCTTTTCAAAACAGCCATATTTGCAATATTCAACCAATCTAAAAGGGCATAAGAATCAAATCTAAAAAAAAACATTGCACGATCGGTTGATGCAATGATGCATATTTAATTTGATTTAATGGCTTGAAAGGAACTTCAGGTACTTTGCTATAAGTGTTCATAGGCAATCTTTGATATCTTGATTATTTTCAGAATTATTGTGTTTTTCTTATTCGTGAAAGAATTCACGAAAAATTGCGAAAAAATTAAAATCGTTGTAAATCCTAAATTAATAGAGAAAAAACCGTACAATCTTAAAGAAAACCATTGTTTATGAAGGTCTATAATATGGCTGTAAGCAGAAATCCATAACTTTTCTGGTTCATGATTTAGAAACTTGATGACGTCACAACCAGAAAACTGTTTGAAACACAAAGGACGCTGTAATTCTGAAAATAATCAAGATATCAAAGATTGCCAATGACAACTTATAACGATGTACCTGAAGTTCCGTTCAAGCCATTAAATCAAATGAAATATGCATCAAACAAACGTGCAATGTTTTTAAAGATTTGATTCCCATGCTATCTAAAAGATAATAAGCATAGTTTAGCTTTTCATTTCTTAGCCCGAAAAGAAATTTTCAAGATTGATACTATAATCGAATGATGGAGATTATTCAAACGTGTCTACATTTTGTTGGGACACCAAATAGCAACAAAACAACACAATAGCAACCTCTTTCAGATGCTACCATTAACAACAACTTTATCACTTAATTTGATCCAAAATGAAGATCTAGAAAACCACTTGCAGTTTCATAGCCTTGTTGCTTCCTTCTCACCAAACACGAACAGCAACGAGAGGCAAGAGCTCTTGTTTAGCAAACAATGCAAGATTGTTTCGCCATTCCATCAGGTAATCAAGTAATTAAGTAACAAATATCAAAACTACAAAGAAAACTTGCATTGTACATAGCCTTCTTGCTTCATTCTATCCAGACAACAGCAGCAAACAAAGGAAAGGATACATACCTAAAATTCACTTACGAGGCAAAAACAATGCTTGATTGCTTGGCCATTCCATCAAGTAATGAAGTAATCAAGTAAATAACATTAAAACTACAAAAACACTTGCATTGTACATAGCCTTGTTGCCTTCTCCTCTCTAGACGACAGCAGAAACCCAAGTAAAGGATACATAACTAAAATTCACTTGAAAGGCAAAAATTCAAGTGCTTAGCAAACAATGCTTGATTGCTTGGCCACTCCATCAGGTAATCCAGTAACAAATATCAAAACTACAAAAAAAAAATTACATTGAACATAGCCTTCCTGCCTTCTCCTCTCTAGACACCACCAGCAACCAAAGGAAAGGATACATACCTAAAATTCACTTGAGAGGCAAAAACTCAAGTGTTTAGCAAACAATGCTTGATTACTTGGCCACTCTATCAAGCAAAGAAGTGATCAAGTAACTAACATTTTAAAATTACAAAAACACTTGCATTGTACATAGCCTTCTTGCCTTCTCCTCTCTAGACACCACCAGCAACCATGCCAACTGAGATTTAATTCCAGAGCTTGGACTTTTTGAAGAACATTTTATATACTATAAGATTTCTTGTTTTGGTAGCATACATACATGCATCGTTCTCCTATTTATGTTCAGCAGCCTGCCACACCCTGAATATCTATCATCTAGACACTATATTTAGTAGAAGAACGGTCGATTCCCGGGAGTCTACTGACTAGATTTCCTGTCTGCAAACGACACGCAACAATTTGATGCTTAACCCCCCTTCAGCAATAACAAACAGGTAGGGATACTACGCAAATCAAGTCTTCATACGGTGGTCCGATATATATGAATCAACCGCTAACTTGCGAAAAGTTTAGTTTGACGTCATTCATCTAAAAATAGCATAACCTCCTGCAAATTTCTTGATTGCATAGGTGGTCTGCAGTCTGCGGAAGCTCAGCAGGGGGTGTTTATTTGCTATTATTCATGGCACGTCTTGATCAACATTGTAATGCGATGGCTATGTCTAAAATATGGAATGCATAAGGCCAGGATTTCATTGCAGGAATGGAATTCAGGAGTAGAGTAAAGAAGGAAAGCTATGAAGGAATATTGCAATGAAAGGGCTATAAAATCAGACCACGATATTGGAATGGGATGATGCTGGTAAAAAGTAACAGTTTCCACTGCTCTCAAGAGATCAGAAAAATCTAACCAGAATCTCCTGCGAGAGCAAGAAATACAAGCTCTCATATAAACCCTTATCCTTTCCAAGTATCTATCAAATGAATGTGTACTAATGTATGAGAGGAGCCAAGTGGAGTAATCTATAAATAGGACAAAGGAAACGCCTACACACGCCATTTTTTCTTTAGCTACACGATCATCGTGTCACGATATGCACGCATGTACCGAGATCATCAAATACAATAGGCTAAGTTTAGACACTACTGACGAAGGGCACAGCCCGATACGTTTAGTGCATATTTTCTATGGCGTTTTAAGTATTTACAGATAGAATTTATCAATTGTTACTGCTATTCATACTTCGCCATAGACTGATTACATGAGTCTCCGTTTTCCGCATTGAATTGGATGATATTATGGCTTCAAACTGATTCTTTGTATGAGAGAAAATAAAAACATCAGATTGAAAGCATTGAACGAATACAAGGAATCACGTCGTCAGTCTAACTTCGCCATACGCTGCACATTTATTTGAATAAGTTTAGACATGTGCGAGCAATGAATCTCCACACACTTCCACCTTTCCTTTTTTCACTCCGTCTGCTCATTCTATATTCCATGTTTTACACTCAGTCATAATCCTACTTAATAAGCAAGATCACAAATAATGAAAACATACGACTTTGATTAGCTTGAATCGGTGTATACATAAGTAACAAGATTAAGCCAAGGTGTGGTTTTGATAAATTTGCACGAATTTCAAACTACTTCTACACTTTTGTAATCTTATTTTCAATTTCATCAAAGTATCATAAGTAAAAAGTGAAGTAAAAATATTTAATCCGATGAAAAAATACCTCGTATTGCGTACTTTTATGATACCATTGCACATTTTTGTAAATTCTATTATATAAATCTGCTGTATTTTTTAATGTAAACAGTCAAAAGATTGCTGAACTTTAAACCTTGCTAAAGCCTTGCTGAAGCAAATATCATTCGAGAAAGGTGTCCTAAATTGATTCATTCCTATCAAAAATATTCTCCGCAATGAATAAATTAAACGCAAAAGTTTCAGATGCCGAATATTTTCGAACATTTCAAACGTCCAAAAATCTTAACTTCAAAAATTGTTTGTGTTCCGAAATATTTCCTGTAAGAAAATGTTTGCACTATATAAAGCTACAGGAAAGCACTTTTACTGTTTGAAAAAGGGATATCTTGCTTACAAAATATTTTGCGTGAGAAAATAAAAATGTTTTTGAGCTAACTGAGCAAAATAAAATTCTAGGAACTCATGAGTCCCTAGTCAAAGTGGAGTGCTAGCAAATTATTGGAAAACGAAGAGAAACATAGGAGCTTGGGTAGTGAATCTAGACTCAACAAAAGACAATCCAAGAGAAGTTACATAGAAGTCATATAAAATTGTTGAAAGCTACAAAGAAAATCAAAGGACATTCGGGTTTAAGAAACTTGCAAAAGTTAGTCAAATTCAAACTCACTGCGAGACGATCTAACAGTAACCATGAAGGGCTAGACTGACGACGTGATTCCTTGCACAAATATTTGTTTATAAGAAATCGCTTCTAAGAAATTCAACTCTCAGATCGCCAAAAAAATAATAAACTCCAGTACTGGGAAATTCGGATTCAACAGATTTGCAAAGATTAATTACTTGACAACTCGACTCAGAATGGCAGACTTGATCTAGCAGTAACCATCAAGAGCTAAGGTAGACTTGGCGTAATTGAGTAGAGTCAAATGCTGCGATTGAAAATGGAAGAAAATTCTGGGTCAAAAGACGAAAAGACGTAGCACAAGAGCATCTAACAGGAGCTGCAAAGAACTCAACTAAATTTGCCTCAAAAGCCTAATCAGCAGCTGCAATGAATACTAATGCAGACTCAAAGGACGTAAGGGGATGAGTGACTTCTGCATTCTGCATAGAAATATAAACATTTAAAGAGGCGTATTCAACCTGCATGCTTAGCGATTGCATCTCTTTCGTGCTCTCTTTACTTTGAAGCGGCCTTCAAAGATTCGAGTTCAAACCAGCTTGATTTTAATGACTTAACACAGAGGGATCAGTAGCTAAATAGACATGAACCAGACTTGCCATATAGGAGTATTAACAACAGCTGCAAGACTAAGAAATAAGGGCATTCTTAATAAAAAAATTATCTTTGGACCAGCCACGGTTTAGCGGCATTAGACACTAAATTTTGTCACATAACTTTGTCTCCCCCTTCTTTCACTTAACCGCTTATAACTCAGCCTATTCTTTGACACAAGAGCACTACTTGCCAACTGCTTGCCAGCTTGAGACAAAGCCACAGCTAGCTTTAGGCGTAAACACAATTCGGTGACACTACTACGACATGCAATAAATAAGCTCAATGCTGGAATAAAAAGTCCCTGGACCCTTCAAAGACTCAAAATTACAGCTTCCTCTAACTCAAAGACTCAATGCAAGAGGATATCACATGAGCTAAAAAGACCTGAACTAGACGTGACACTTATAGGGGTAAATAACAGCAGAAATAGGGGCATGCTTAGTTGAATTAATATCTAGCGACGCTTTCAAGGCTTTAGACACTCAACTGCGTCTTATAACTTTATCTTTCCCTTCTTCAACTCAAGCACTTATTATAACTCAGCCGACTCCTTGACACAATGAGCACTACTTGCCAGCTTGAGACAAAGCCACAGTTAGCTTCAGGCGTAAACACACTTCGGTGACACTACTACGACATCCAATAAATAAGCTTAATACTGAATCAAAATTTATCCTCAGATCCTTCAAAGACTCACTAAGTTAAGCTTCCTCGAACTCACAGACTCAATGCAAGAGGATATCACATGAGCTAAAAAAGACCTGAGCTAGACGTGACACATATGATTAAATAACAGCAGAAATAGGGGCATTCTTAGTTGGATTAATATCTTTGAACCAGCCACGCTTTAGAGGCATTAGACACTTAAATTTGTCTTATAACTATATATTTGCCTTCTGGAAATTAAACACTTATCCTTGCATCATATCTTGCCTAAGCCAGATCATTACTCGGCAGCTTGAGATAAAATCCACAGTTAGCTTTCGGCGTAAACAAGTTTCTGTGAAGCTACTAAACCTAAGTCATGCAGCCTATAAGCTTAATATTAAATCAAAACGAGATCCCTGGATCCTTCAAAGATGCAAATACAAAGACATTACATGATACGAGCTTACATCAGATACGATGGCCTGAGCTAGTCTTGGAGTATAGGAGCAGATAACAGCTGAATCGAGAACTAAGCAATAGTCCTGTGTAGGGTTTGCTTACTTGGAAAGAAAACCAGCCACGCTTCACAGTCGCTGGATGCTTAACCCTGTCTTATAACTTCGTCTTTGCCTTCTTTAACTTAAAAACTTAACTCTGCCTAACCTTTAACAGCAGATTATCACTCTCCGGCTTGCGACTAAACCACAGTTGACTTTCAGCGTAAACAAGCTTCAGCGATACTACTCTACGACATGCTATAAATAAGCTTACCGCTTGAGGTAATTATATCTGATAGGAATATGTTGTTCTCTAAATGCAACCAACAATACTTGGTAAATACGTGGGAATTTCAAAATTGCAAAAGACCAGTTTGGCATGTCTGGTTAAGTTAATTTTCACGCTACAGAAGGTGGAATTATGAATAATAGATTAGGCCACAAGCCACAAATGCTTCAGTTATTGAAACTGGATTACAGTGAGCGTAAGCTCCTAGCTGCGACATACAAACAGAATCAAGTATTTCCTTTCACAACGTTGCGAAATGACGATGCAGATTTATATGATCTGTTTACAATCAGAACGATTCTTGATGAATCAATTTAGCAAACGAAACTTAACCAAAATTCCACCACAAAGCAAGTTTTGCAAACATTATGAAAATTTTAGCAATACAAAAGGAATATCATCGAGTGGTTTTACAGAAATTATGTTCTTTATTTTCGCGCATTGCTCAGATGTGGAAACAATTTTGTGAATATGAGAACAAATGGTGAAATTTACTGCGCTGCAGGCATTAGAACAACTTGTGGGTTTCAAAGATACAACGTTTTGAGACAATAGCCATTATCAGACAGTGCATACTTATTGTAAATTGCCTTACACTTTAAAATTTTTCATGTGATGTCATAAGGCAGCTTGCAACCAAATAGTCAATTTGTATATTACCATGTTTAGTTCTAAACTCCAAACCTTCATGCGCAATTGTTTGGTTGAAAGCTACCTTAACTTGTAGCTTCGTTTTCCGTTTGTATATTATCATCTTCTTTCTAGTAATAGTAGTTACGTGTATTTCTTAACTTTCTATGTAATGGCCCCGGGGTAGTCATAGTCTCTTGCTCCCGAGGGTATCGTTGTCGTAGTGTTTGTAAAGTAGCTTGTAGTTTATAGTAGAGGTAATTTGTTTTGTAAAATTTTATGGAATATAAAAAAAAATAAAAAAACTTTTCATATAGACGAAGGAAAGAGAACTTCAGATTACCGAATTCAAGAACTAATTGGAGGAAACAAAGATCTTCGTACTGTTTTCTTGAGGAATGGAAAGAACAATTTTAAATTTTACTGAAAGACTGTAATCAATTTTAGCTGTGAAAGATTTTATTAGCTTTAGGCAGTATTATTTTAATGTCTATATTTATAACTGAAATGGAATCTTTACTTTTTGAGTACCCTTATGAAAAGCACCTCTTGGTGATTGGGGGTAGACTTGTGACGTGATTCTTTGTATTCGTTCATTATTCATAATCTGATTTTTTTATTTTCTCTCATATAAGCGATAACCATGCAATTCAATGAGCGATACTGAGACTTATGTAATGAGTATAGATTGGAGGCAGCCTCTTTAAAGATTTTTATCAAATCAAATCAAATCAAATTAAAGGCCTTCTAAAGCCTGGTTTCCATATGATCGTTTGTGTCGTTCCCGTCGCTCCCGTCGCTGAAAAAACGTACCAGCGTCACGAACGATTTATGGAAACTATCACTTTTTTCTGCCAGCGATCGTAGCGACGCGAGCGACACCCTGTCGCTGAGATAGAAAAATTTCTATATCAGCGACGCGAGCGACTGCCAGCGATCGAGTTTTTTTAATGGAAACCACTTTTCAAAAAGTCAGCGATCCCAGCGATCGCAGCGACGTTCTGCGCATCTGCGCATCTGAGCCCAGTTTCATTATTTTGAGCCTGTGATGCAAACTGAGCGACAGCAGCATATGGAAATAGCTCGATCGCTCCCGTCGCTCGCGTCGTTCGTGTCGTTCGTGTCGTTCGTGTCGTTCTTGTTGCTGAAAGAATTTCCAGCGACGGAAACGACAGCAGCGATCATATGGAAACCAGGCTTAACCCTACATATGAATCTTCCAGCTTCTGTTTCAATTAAAGAAAGCAGATCCATTCATCGATCTTCTGAAGTCTACAAAACATTCTTGCTCAAATTGCTAAAAAAATTTCATTTAGCCAAAAGGTGCTGATCGAAGATTTAAGAGCTGGCACAAACTCTAAAAACTGGAAACATGATTGTAAGAAAAAATCTGGAAAATTTCTAGCTTTAAAGTAAATCAGCTTTTCTTACCAGATCACATCATAAAGAACGCATTTCAAAATCAAACCTTATGCCAAAAACCTGTCTAAAAATGGACTTCATATCCAAAACACTCTTGTAAATTAAATTAAAATTTACTTGATTTAGATTGTAAATTAGAGTATAAATTAAATTAAAATTTACTTGGGGACTGAGCATAATTCATGGCAATGGCTGGCATTTTACCTACAAAAATCTTTGTTATCCAACTTTGAAACAGCAGAATCTTGCTGCAGCATATTTTCTATCTACCCAACCACATTCTCTTCGGCCGGCATCCCCGTAAAAAATAATGGCAGTTCTGGGTGAGAGGTTTGGTGATGAATACCCCGTAAAGACAATAACAATCTTTGATATCTTGATTATTTTCAGAATTACAGCATTTTCTACGTTTCAAACAGTTTTCTGGTTGTGACGTCATCAAATTGCTAAATCGTGAACCAGAAAAGCTACAGGTTTCTGCTTACCGCCATATTACAGACCTTCATAAACTAGGGTTTTCTTGAAGATTGTATCGTTTTTCCTCTATTAATTTAGGATTATAACGATTTTAAGTATTTTTCAGAGCTTTTCGTGAATCCTTTTAATAAAAAGAAAAACGCAATAACTCTGAAAATAATCAAGATATCAAAAATTGCAAGTGAGCACTTATGAGGAAGTACCTGAAGTTCCTTTCAAGCCATTAAATCAAACGAAAGATGCATCAACCAATCGTGCAATGTTTTTTAAAGATTTGATTCCTATGAGCAGATTTGCTGCGAGAATTTTCGGAAACCTATACTGGTTGTACAGGAAAATATACGGGACTTTAAGAAATCAGGACGGCAACTGCAACGGCAACGCAATGTTCTTTTTGTTTCTGAACTTTGGCCTCAATAGATTCCTTGTTTTTCGTGCGAATTTGCTTCTCTCGAGAGACCAGGAAGTTGCTTGTTTCAATTGCAAAACTTGGAAATCCCATTTCTGACGTTGTGTACTTCAGATCTAGGTCTCCGAAGTAAAACTCAATCATTTTAAATGCTAGCTTTCAAGGAAAAAAAAAAGGCTCCTAGATATTTAACTGAAGAAGGAGGTTTCGTCTTGGCCTTTGTAATATTATGTACCCTAATCCCGATACCGCTAACAACGAATCCCTGATTCATTGGTGGGTGAGATTTCTCTTTCATTGCGAGATGCATTTGGGAGCATGGTAAAAGTTTCCAGCTGTGTCATCTTTAGTGCAGTCGTCTATTGTATTCACTGTAGGGTAGCTTCTTTTAGCGCAACGTAGGGTACAATGTTTGGAATGTAATTGAATTGGTTTATAAAAAAATATATATATATATATTATGTAAAGGTGGCGTACAGGAAACAATGCTTGGTGTCTATCATGCAAGATGACGTCCTGGCTGGCGGTGCCATCTTGGTATCTTATACCCCATTCACACTGCAAGTTAAACCAGCTTAAAATAAACCAGGTTATCGAATGGGGCCTTCTAATTGGTCAATCCAACGAATCGAATGCATTTGATTGGTTGAAATTTAACCTGGGTTAGATAAAGCTGGTTTAACTGAGTCAGTGTGAATGCGGTATTAAACTCTCTATAAACAAGAAGCACACAAACCTCGAGTAAAACTGGATGCAAGAGCAGCTCTTTGACTGATGGTCGTTCTCTCGGGTCTGTTTGCAAACACTTTCGAATGAAGTCCTGAAGGAAATAGGAATTCAACGATTATACGTACACTAAAACGTACATAATTATCATGGATAACTAACCATCTGTTTAATTAATCAGCGGCCAGAAGGCAGCTGAGACTTAGCCTGCGTCACAGACTGTGCTCGACAGGTCTCATGGTTTGTTTACATCTAAATTTAATCTAAGCAGGTGATCCTATTTTAAAGACAATGCTACTCATTCGGGTGTTCTTGTTTTCGTCGAAGAGGAAGCATTACGAGAAGCAAAATATCATATTTACGACTCGGATACTGGGGTCATCTTACTTGTGGAATGAATTGTGGAATGAATTGTGGAATAAATTGTGGAATAATTTTGTAAAAAGTTGATCCAATTTTCTGAGCATAGGTGTCGAATCTTTCCAAATTTTTAAAAGTAATTGTGTAAAATTTATTGCCCCATTCTTTCACATGAATTGCTAGAAGGAGACTTTATGTAACTTGCCATAATTCCAGAGAAAGCATTTTTGAAATCATCATTATTCTTGGAATTACACTGTTTTAATTTTTTATGAAAGAATGTACGAGAGGACGTATCTAAAGCTTTGACAAACATTAAAAGCACCATGAATTCTAAACTGATTGAGGAAAATCAATATGACCAATGCAAGAAATATTCAGTTCTTGAAGGTCTAAAAGATGGTAGCAAGCAAAAGTATGTAGCTGTTTTGGTTTACGATTTAGCTATTTGATGACGTCACAACTTCAAAAGTAGCAGACATTTCAAAACACTGTAATTCTGAAAATAATGATGATATCGAAAATGCTCTCTCTGGGATTATGGCAAGTTATTTCGAGCAATTCACTTGAAAGATTAGGGCAATAACATTTTACACGATTAATTTTAAAGTTTTGCAAAGATTCGATGCCTTTGCTATTTTCTAGATGGCTTTCTGTTGGTTTACGAGAAGGCATGAAGAGAAGAAATTATTATTAAAAAAGTGAAATCATCCTAGTACTAAGATGGTCATAGTTCAAGATCATGGTATCGTACTCATGATTAGTATCTTAGGATTACATTAATTCTTTTTATAAAAAACCGCTTATAAGAAACGGTAGTAGCAACTTCCAGAAAATTAAGAAACTCTACTAGAAACGATCAGAGGTCAAGTTGAAGTTAAGAAACTTTTTCAATTTTTGTTATGAGTTGCAAAGTGTTTTTAAACAGAAACTGTATCACCAACGCAAATAATACTAAAGTCTGTCTCAAATTAGATGTCACGTGAGATTTGCGATAACGTAAAATTACTCGTGCAAAACACCTCAATTGCTGTTATTCGAGGACATTTTCACGTGGCATCTAATTTGAAACAGTCTATAATAAGGATAATTTTTGTTCATGATTTGGTTCTTTCTTGTAAATCTTGGCTTAAAAAAGGTTTTCAATAAATCTTGATAAAATTTGAAAATCAGTTTTATGAATAATCAAGAAAATCTAGGAGAAACTTTTACTATAAGAATTGGGTCTTACGTTAAGAAACAGAACCAGAGCCAAGTTTCTCATACACAAAATGAGACTGCGTTCACACGATACCGGCACAATTTGAAAACGGTGAAAAATTTGACGGATAGGCCTCCCGTACACACGAAAACGGCACATTTTTTGCCCGCAGATTTTGAAAACGGTAGATTTTGAAAACGGAACTCTAACCGGCACATTTTGAAAACGGCATCGTGTGAACACTCGAAAACGATGAAAACGGAACATTTTTCGACGCTTTCAAAACGAGGCTGGTCAATTCTTAAAGAGTAGGTACATTTCTTTGGCATCAAATTCTTCGGGAGATTGCAACAAGTTGGTTAACGTCAAATTTTCTACCGTTTTCAAATTGTGCCGGTATCGTGTGAACGCTAGCTAAAATTGTGCTACCGTCACATTTTTCACCGTTTCCAAAATGTGCCGGTATAGTGTGAACGTAGTCTGAGTGTAACCTACTTCACATAAGCACATACACCGAGTAAGTAAAAATATGACTACGATCAAAAAATATAACACCTCTTTTAAAAATCATAGCTGAAAGATGCTGCGGCAACGAAGACTTTTGAAAACATTATCGAGACTAGAAACCTATAAATTGAATTTAATTATTTCTGATAATTGCATGAAATTTGGGCTTCGTATAAATAATTGATTCGGAAAAATGGCGAAGAAGAAAAGGTTACTAAAATGATTTTGAATCTAGTGTTAAAATTAAAAGAGAGATCGCTTTCATAAATTAAATCAAATGAAATCATCCCACCTTTTGTCTGGCATCTTGGATCTTTTCTACTGATTCTTGTATTGATTCTGGTGTCACGAATTTTCCATCCACCGTATCCAAGGTCAGCGCAGCCAGCTATAAAATACATTACGGAAGTCAGCTATGACGTCATAACTTTAAGGTAAGCTATTTTCATATTCCTCCTTGTAGAAATGCATACCCTAACTATTTGTGCATTTAAGAGCAAGTGTATTTGTGTATTTGACTGTCGGAAAATATTTGAGGACGATTATTGTGAACAAGCATTGGGGAAAAATTAGTATTTTCGTGGAAAAGTTTTTACCTCAGAAATCGATATTTACTTTTTTTTTTTAATCTTTAATTTCTGTCTAATTTCTTTCATAACTACTGTAATTCACACAATTGTAACAATTTAAGGACATTGCTTTTTAACACAAGAAGAAGAGCCACAGTTTTTGTGGATATACTCAGTAAACATTGTAACAAAAATAATATTTAGCCAAAAATCACTTTCCTCGATTCATCCAAAAACAGTAAAAGATTTGCTGTTCAACCTGATCAATTTTGGAACAAAATTTATTGATGGTCCTTATGGCATTGATCGGAGAGCATTTTTCAATTTTAATAGTTTCCTCGCAAAGAAAGCTTTATCTTCGGCTAAATAAAACAGAGTTTTACCGTTCTAAAGTTGAAATATAAATTCATCTCAATCAAACACGCATATTTTTAACAAACAAACAAAAACGATCGAAGCTGTGCTATAGGAAATTCTTCGTTTGAGAGCAAATTCATGCATCTTAATTTACACAAAAATTCTCACGAAGCCTCAGGCAGGCAATGCGGTTCTATTTATGCAAGCTATTTAGGTAGTTTTGCATTATGACCCGTTAAAGACCCAATGCCAGCCATGATCTTTACATGCCACATGAAAAGCAAAACAAAAAAGATACTAAACGACTGTCATGTCATACAAAAATCGACTATGGGGCCGCAAAGAATCATGGTTAACTATGCCTCTTTAACTACGGTAAAAGAAACATGGCTAAACTCTATACCTCTAGTGCTACCATTCCAAATGAATAAATATCTGCGGCACAATTGACCTGAGTGCCTGGCATCCCTACAAAGTATGAAAATAGAAATACATTAATACACACATCAGATGTAACAAAATATCAGCAAAATAAAACAAGAGCGTGTCTGAATGTGTTAACTCGCAAAATAATCGAAAATTGAAAATACCTAGTCAAATAACTCATAGTCTGTCTCAAATCGGATGTCACGTGAAAATACTCGTGAAGAACAACAACTGAAGTGTTTTGCATGAGTAATTTTGCGTTATCGCAAATCTCACATAACATCTAATTTGAGACAGACTGTACTAAATCCCATCCTGAATTTCGTGCTATGAAAGACAAGAAAGTTGGTATAAAGATAAGCGAGGAAAAACCTCGTTAGCCTCGTTATGACATACCAAATAATAACTGTAGTATTTAGACTAGGGCCCAGGACTCTCTACGTATTATATCTAGCCACGTGTTTTGTTATGTTATATTATTCATTCATTCATGCTTTCGCTTGCTGCAAGATCACCTCGTTTATGGATACTTACACTATCTTAAACTGGCGACGAGTGTGCATGAAGTATTAGATCGTCAATATTGATGTCAAGCAAATAAATATTTGATAATCGGGATTTTCAAGGTCGACAGAAGTTTTTTCGCTCACTCGTAATGCAGCATTTTTCTCCCTCTTCATGGCGCACTCGTATAATAGGTGTTAGCGTATAATAGGTTTTCCTAGCGACAAAACCCTTAAAAAGAACGCTTTTCCTCTTTCAATTCGAGCAAACCCTGGAATGACAGTACCCTAACAGGCAGGGCCGCGGAGAGGATTTATGGGCCCCGGGTCGGAATGAAACATGGGCCCCTTGCAATAGGAAGTATGGAAGGTACACCGAAGGCGGACACGTGCGCCAGAGGCGCATGCATCTAGGGGGTATGGGGGCACGGGAAATTTTAAAAACTTAAGGTTTCTAAAATCGCTCTGGTAGCTGCTTTATGCCTCTAAATAAAGATATCATATCATCGAAATAGCCAGTTGTTGTGCACGAGAATCATAATATCATAAGCTCAAAGTATGTATTTCCTCAAATTGTTTTATCTTAAAAACCGAAAAATACTAAAATTACTGAATTTCATCGTCAGACACACCAAACCCACATTGATACTAAAGATCAACATGTTTTCTAATACAGAGAAATTATTGACAGGCCCCTTTCGACCACGGGCTCTGGTCTAGAGACCCGCATTTGAGACATACTTTGAAAAACTGAGTTATCATTTATGGGCCCCTATGGCCATGGGCCCCTATGGCTATGGGCCCCTATGGCTATGGGCCCCTAGTTTTTGACCTCTCTGACCCCCCTCCTCTCCTCAGCCCTGCTAACAAGAGCTATACTCTGGAAAGTATCGCCTGCGAAATATCTATGTTCGTTTCTTGCCTTATTTTGACAATCCGATCAAATGCTGATTTTCAAGATACCCAAACCCAGACCGGAAATAGCAACTGCTGAGAGAGAATTTCTGAAGATCCAGCTCCAACGAAAGAAATTGACTTACAAAATGATAATGAGACTCGGGACACAGCCTAGACTTCGATCTCTCTTCTTGGCCCCCGTATCGGCAAAAATGGCAAAAAGAAAATCTATTTCTCGACCCATTCAGTAATGGCACTAGAACAAAACACATGCTACTTTGAATAGACTTTTGTCTTCATTCTCAAACCTGTACCAAAACTTCTTGGAGCCTATGGAACGCCATTTGCACAAAAATGACATAATATAGGATTATGTTACATAAACTAGGATTACGTGCACATAAACTAGGATTATGTACATAAACTATGATTATGTCGACATAATCCTAGTTTATGTAACATAATCCTAGTTTATGTGCACATAATATGGGTTATCGGGACATAAACCTATATTATGTCGTGATAACCCATATTATGTCGACATAATATAGGTTTATGTGGCATAATCCTAGTTTATGTGCACATAATATAGGTTATCACGACATAAACCTATATTATGTCGTGATAACCCATATTATGTCGACATAATATAGGATTATGTACATAATCATAGTTTATGTGCACATAATATAGGTTTATGTACATAATCCTAGTTTATGTCGACATAATATGGGTTCGAGCACATAATGATAGTTAAAGTTGTGACTTTGTTTTGGAACAATACGTCTATCACTCCCTGGCGGCCTGTACTATTCAACTCAGGAGAGAATAGGACAGATGCACTGTGACTCATTATGGGTCCCAAATGGCAAATCACA
>REGM01000112.1:396680-407968 GCA_004194415.1 Aurelia aurita | reverse complement strand
CATGGGCGGTAGGAGACGCGTGGATTGCTTTTTGAAAAATATTGTGGTCATAGGTTGGGGTTATTAAGATTAATTTAGCCGCGATGTTTTCAGAGCGGCTTTCTGTTATTTTGTAGGCACTTACGGTTGACCCGGCAGACGCTAATCTATTATCTAATCTAATCTAATCTAATCTAATCTAATCTAATCTATTAGCGTCTGCCGGGTCAACCGTAAGTGCCTACAAAATAACAGGAAGCCGCTCTGAAAACATCGCGGCTAAATTAATCTTAATAACCCCAACCTATGACCACAATATTTTTCAAAAAGCAATCCACGCGTCTCCTACCGCCCATGATCTAAGGAAACATTTTCGCTGTAAAATGGCATATAGTACAATGAAATCAGTGGATTCTTCGTAATTATACACTTTGCCAAGCGCCAATACTTTCGTTTTACTCATCCGATACATAAGAGGATATCTAATCTAGATTACACAAATCTGCTTAGCTCTTGCACCCATTCCCCTTTAATCTACCATTAAATGATGTAAAACCCATTCAATACAGTGACTCGCACTACGAATTTATGACAGTTACCTAGAGGATCAACATGTCTGGCTCATGATACCCCCTGGAAAATGGCGATGTTGCATTTGAACTAATTGCTAAATAGATTTACAGCGGGAGTAGCAGCGTTAATAGACGATTACGGAAAAGATGGCGTCGGGGGGCATTTGACCAAGATGCATTGCATTTCTATAATGGAATCAACAGTGATTCCATAAAAATTCGAGCATCGAAAGCAATGCATCTTGGTCAAATGCCCCTCGACGCCATCTTTTCTGTAATCGTCTATTGATGCATTTAACCAAACTTAAAGCAATCATTAGAAACCCGGCTGATTTGTTCCGCCGGTCTACATTTTAGAATGTTAATAATTTATGTTAATAGTTTATAGTTAATAGTCAATATACCATCTTCAAGCATCATTAAAGAAAACGGCAATTCTTACTTTTGGTTTCTTCTTTCTATTTCATAATTTCAAAACCTGTCGTTTTAGGTATTTTCTTCCAAACAATAGTTGTCTCTTTGTTCTTATCTCGTATGATTTTGAATAACATCATCTGTACCTATTAGTTGTCTTTTTGTTCTTATCTCGTATGATTTTGAATAACATCACTTGTACCTATTAGTTGTCTCTTTGTTCTTATCTCGTATGATTTTGAATAACATCACTTGTACCAATTCCTTTGGGCTAAACAACTTGTCTGACTCCCATTGTCTGACATAAATGCCAATTGCAGATCTCAAGTATGCATTCAATGCAAGCCTTTAACAATTTTGCAAACATCTCAACCTTCCTCTACGTTACATAAAATAGCACGATAACCAAATATGGCTTGGGACTTTTCTAAAAACGTCTCCTACAGTCCTTAAGTGAAAGCAATTTCCTGCATTGCATTTGAATACAAATGCAAATCAGTCTGAAAAGAGTGGAGCTTTTGGTGGATTTGGAGCAAATTTCTTACTTAAATATTCCAGTTTAAAAAGGAATAATCCATGACCATGCTGTGACCACATTTCCCTCAAAAAAGACTGTACTATACCGGACGAGTCAGAAAAAAATGGGCTGTTTGCCAATTTTTATTGATGCAGTTAAATTTGCAAATTCGCTACTTTAAAGTTCATTGCATAGAAGAAAAGTTAACTTAGATATGAAAATTTGTTTGGTCAAAATCGGTCTTTCCGTTCCAAAATTACGAGCGATTTTAGTAAAATGATGTTTCACAAGAATGCTAAAATAGGNTACTTAAATATTCCAGTTTAAAAAGGAATAATCCATGACCATGCTGTGACCACATTTCCCTCAAAAAAGACTGTACTATACCGGACGAGTCAGAAAAAAATGGGCTGTTTGCCAATTTTTATTGATGCAGTTAAATTTGCAAATTCGCTACTTTAAAGTTCATTGCATAGAAGAAAAGTTAACTTAGATATGAAAATTTGTTTGGTCAAAATCGGTCTTTCCGTTCCAAAATTACGAGCGATTTTAGTAAAATGATGTTTCACAAGAATGCTAAAATAGGCCTTCAATTAGATTCATATTCATGAACGTGTGACCTTCTAAACCATGACAAAACATATTGTTTCTCTATCAAAAAATTGAAACAACGCATGCATTGTGTTAAAGCACAAAAGGAAAAACTAATGTTACTTATGTTGTATCCCTAGGGGACTAATCATTTAATTGTCATTGTTAGCAAGCTGAAAGTTCTTTTACTAGAGATACTTTTCACCAAAATGGCTATATCACAAAATCGCAAATAAATAAGGAAAGAAATTACCGATTTTAACAAACTAAATTTCTATAACTAATTCAATCTTTCTTCTGCTATATTAAACTTCAACACTCTCGGTTTGACTTGTTTTTCACCAGAATATGGCTTGTTAAACGCCCCACGTCTTGTCTGACTCACCCGGTACATGGTTTACTTTTAACATAGTACGCCCACAAATTGATGCACAGAGTGTGAAAATAATAAATCAAGGTTAATAGTGCAATAGCAGTTAAAGAGAAAGGAACTACATCCTTGAACTGGGCGCCCTGGAGCATTAACAGCTGAAGATAATGCCACTGATGATAAGTGGATTCGTTCTAAAAATTGAACTAAAATAATAAAACGAGCGAGCTCTTGACTGATCTTCTACAGCTGAACTATGCGGTTCCTCCAAGCCTTTTCGCTTGCAATTTTGAAATACCATTTGTTTTGGGGATTTAGGCAGCAAGGCAGCAAGTACCATATAAAATTTTAAAACCAATCTCGAAGCTACAGAACTATTGCTGTGATCGCTAACACATTTAATAAACAACTTTACTGAAGTGGTAGTTTCTTGCTTCGTCCAACCATGAAGCATGCAACTTACATCCCAGATACAAGAATTAGTCATAGCTCTATGAATTGGGCTTTTTATCTTGAGCCTTAATGTTACTTAACACAGGAGCATATCCTGGAACCTTGAGTGGCTATGGCTTCAATAGTCAATAACGCTAAAGATGGCGGCTGCGCAAAGCATGCTGGTAAAAAGCTCCCTGATGACCACTTAACGACATAAAAATTTTGGTCTGCCGTTTCCACTAGCCAGCTTTGGTAAAGTTCGGAACAAGGAAGCAATGTAAACAAATAGGAAAATTTTGTAATTCGAACGCGAATCTTCAATTCGCATCAAAACTTTACTTTTTCTGCTTGGACAAAATTTTTACGTCGTGAGGTGGTCGTCAGGGCTTTTTACCAGCATGCTTTGCAGCAAAACTCAACAGAGTCTTTGGAGCCGCCATCTTTAGCGTTATTTTCTATTCAAGTGAATTTCAGTTATAAAACCTATCCTAATATTTCGGTTAAACATTGCATATCTCCCCAATCTGCGGAGAGTTGATGAAAACCTTTCTGGAAAGGCTTTAGAAGCTTCAATTCAGCTTTCCTCATTTGGTCGACAAAGATGGTCAAAAAATTGAAGCTCGTCAAATTATAGCATCAATAATACCATAGAGAACGGTCCTTTGAGCAGAGGATTTTTTTTTATTACTTCGTTCTAAGTAGGCTGAAATGATTTCTAGCTATATTGCTGCTGATTTAGGCCTACTATGCATGCCGCATCCAGGCATGGGACCCCTAGTTTAACGTCCCTTCCGAAGGACGGTGAAGTGAGTTGCTTGGTCAGGCATCTGGAAGGTCACCCATCCGGATTTTGACCTCACGCGGCCAAGCTTAACTTCAGTTACCTAACGGAAACTGTATAAGTAGTTGTAACGATTATCAGCCCATCAAGGAGCGAAACTACGGCGATTGCAATAAGTCTACCGCTCGGCCACTCACCCCACATAAGAGTCAGTTATTTCAGTTGCGTTTTATATTGGGCCGGAGGTTTGCGGGGCTCTGGAGAATTACTCCTACTGTAAAACAGGCAAAAACACTAAAAACACTCTCGAAAAATCCACAGGATTAGGCAAAATATCCTTCTTCCGGGTGGGTCAAAAAATTTTAAAACGTCTCACAGCCTGTAACTTGCTACCTATTCATCGGATGCCTTAAAACTGATTATCATTGTGTAGGTAACAGGTCAACTTAGATAACAAAATTCAGTTGGTNGCATCTGGAAGGTCACCCATCCGGATTTTGACCTCACGCGGCCAAGCTTAACTTCAGTTACCTAACGGAAACTGTATAAGTAGTTGTAACGATTATCAGCCCATCAAGGAGCGAAACTACGGCGATTGCAATAAGTCTACCGCTCGGCCACTCACCCCACATAAGAGTCAGTTATTTCAGTTGCGTTTTATATTGGGCCGGAGGTTTGCGGGGCTCTGGAGAATTACTCCTACTGTAAAACAGGCAAAAACACTAAAAACACTCTCGAAAAATCCACAGGATTAGGCAAAATATCCTTCTACCGGGTGGGTCAAAAAATCTTAAAACGTCTCACAGCCTGTAGCTTGCTACCTATTCATCGGATGCCTTAAAACTGATTATCATTGTGTAGGTAACAGGTCAACTTAGATAACAAAATTCAGTTGGTTTAAATCGGTTGTATCGTTCTCTAGTTATGAGCGATTATATAAAATTGTTCAATTTCGGAATCCTTCAAAACAGGCCTAAAATCCTTGAGAACAAAATTCCTAACAATTCAGCATCACGCTACTGAAAACTATCTGGAAAACGGTCAAAAGGAATTCCCGAGTGTAAAGAATAGTAGGGCTGGCTCTCTATCTACACAACTGATTGCATAGGCAATAAAATAGCCGGGACAAGCTTCATTTTCATCGCTGTGCAGGTTACATGTTCGAAATTTTGATCTAAAAGTTTAGGCCTGTTTTGAACGAGTCTGAAACAAAAATCCCTTGTAAATCGAGAAAAATATGACCGATTTTAACCAACTAAATTCTATCATTTAAGTTGACCTGTTACCCACACAATGACAATCAGTTTTAAGGAGTCTAATGAGTAGCTAGCAAACTACAGGCTTGCGAACGTTTGAACTTTTTTGACTCACCTGGTATATTACTTGTTTACGTCTCATATGACTGTGTTACTTCTTGGGAATAGCTGAATGTTACTTAAATGGAGCTACAAACAATGAATAATTCAAATTCTTACCATATTCAGGAGCAATAAAATGTCTGTTCTTTGCTTCTTGTTTGCAAGTTTTTACATGTCTATGAATTGATTCAGGAGCAACTAGAAAATACAAAAAACATCATAATTTATGAAAAAAGGGAATTTAAAAACAAGAGCCATTTGGTACCAGCACCAGTATATATGTGAAAAAAACTCATTATTGTTGGAGTTCCCAATGAACGAGTTACATAAATTAAGAACGCGTAGGTGAACTCAGGCTGAACAAAATTATGCTGGGATTTGCCAATTGAACCAAAAGAGTATCGGCCCAATTTGGCCAATAGTACTAAAAGTTCTCCATCGACCTTTCTTATTTTCGAGCCAAATACTCTTGATATAACTTATAAAACCCGATTTTCTCTGTAGAAGGCAGATGGATTGCTTTTCTGCTCCATTTAACAATAAGTGTAGCAAGCTTTGAAAGAGTTGGATTTAATTTATGGCCAAATCTTTCAAAGAATCTTTGCGAGGGAAGCCTCTTGCTCAAAACTTAGTGTTTGCAAAGATTATAAGTACGGTAGTGTAAGACAATTACCTGTGCCAATTTTCATCAGTCCGTTATGTTGAATGAAAATAGTATCACAGTTGAGATTGCCATGAACAATTGGTGGATCGCAACCATGNTGCTTCTTGTTTGCAAGTTTTTACATGTCTATGAATTGATTCAGGAGCAACTAGAAAATACAAAAAACATCATAATTTATGAAAAAAGGGAATTTAAAAACAAGAGCCATTTGGTACCAGCACCAGTATATATGTGAAAAAAACTCATTATTGTTGGAGTTCCCAATGAACGAGTTACATAAATTAAGAACGCGTAGGTGAACTCAGGCTAAACAAAATTATGCTGGGATTTGCCAATTGAACCAAAAGAGTATCGGCCCAATTTGGCCAATAGTACTAAAAGTTCTCCATCGACTTTTCTTATTTTCGAAGCAAATACTCTTGATATAACTTATAAAACCCGATTTTCACTGTAGAAGGCAGATGGATTGCTTTTCTGCTCCATTTAACAATAAGTGTAGCAAGCTTTGAAAGAGTTGGATTTAATTTATGGCCAAATCTTTCAAAGAATCTTTGTGAGGGAAGCCTCTTGCTCAAAACTTAGTGTTTGCAAAGATTATAAGTACGGTAGTGTAAGACAATTACCTGTGCCAATTTTCATCAGTCCGTTATGTTGAATGAAAATAGTATCACAGTTGAGATTGCCATGAACAATTGGTGGATCACAACCATGCAGATAACTGAAACATATGGAAACAAAAGAAACGGATCAGTAAAAAGTAACTTTTTAACCGCTATTGATTTAAAGTCCAGAAACAAATTAACTCGATAAATTCTCTATTGAAGAGACAGGATCATAAAACAAATAAACACAATAAGCTACCCTTTGGAAATCGGATCTTTTGATTTGAAATTACAAGAAATATTCCCAAGTCACTTTGCTTTCAAGCCTTGTAAACACTTACAATAGCGGCGAAAATTATGATCCAGTTTCTGAAACTTTTCTGGCTGCCCCGAGCTTGTTTTCCAACAAAAATTGCTTCCAGTAGGCTCCCTGTCAAAGTTTCTGAAGTTCAAATGCCTTTATGTTCAACTACGGTTCTGGCATGGTTATAGCCTTGAAGACTACCGTAAAAGCTGTATTAGGCCCCCGGGGGGCTTATTTAATTTCTGAGACTCCAGAGGGGGCTTATTAGAGAGGGAGGCTTATTCACAAAGTCAGATGACAAGACTATAGACGATAGCTTTTAGGTCTTTTACCTCATATTTTGCGGAGTCAACCTACACTTTTACGAGTCAAATACACAAATTCAACGCAGTTTTAATCCCAAACCATATCAAAATTAACATCCAAACTTGTTTTATCTAGTAAACGGAAAATCTTCGGTATCCTCTCGCGTTTGATATAAGTGGGGGGAGGGGGGGGGGCTTAATAGAGAGGGGGCTAAATAGAGCTTTTACGTATCTTAGAATGGATATCATGATTCATACCTTAAAGCTGACAAGATTTGTTTGCACCATCTTTTCCAAGCCTACAGAGGAAAATTGTACCACAAAAATTATTGCACATCTTGGCAAATCATGTTGACAAAATATGATAAATATTTATCACCAAGGATGATTTCGCCACTAGTGCTTAAAATTTTGTTATTGACACTTAAGACAAGCATCAAAGTACATATGAGTACGAAGTAAAAACAGCTTAGAAATGACGAGAAATTGGAATGGTCTTAAAAATGACATAAAAACATTCACTGAAACCAAGTACACTGATTTAAAGCTTCCAGTTAGATATGCTATACTTCAAAAATAACTTTTAGCCTCGCCAATTTTTAGTTGATTTTTTAAACTTGCAAAAACTGTTGTGACAACCTGTAAATGACCTGAACTCATTTCTCTTCAAGGTAAAATTTTCAAGATAATAAACTGCTAAGATAACGGTACGATAAAATCCCATATATATAGTTAGATACCTTCAAATTAAGAGTTTTATTGTTTGACTTGGTCTTCTTCAGAAATTGCATCAGCGATCCTGATGTCATGAATTCTGTTATGAAGATCAGCTGTTGATGAAAGTTGAAAGTGAAAATAGGTTATTTCACAAACACAAATCCATCAAAAATAGATACCTTACACTATATGATGTAACATACCTTGCCGTTTGAGGAAAGTCATAGCTCTCGTTCTCCTCCAAGCTCTACCAAATGCTGCAGGGAGCTGTACATTGCTGTCCTGCATTGTTCATAATTGTAAATTGCTCTCCTAGAAATCTATTTTTCCGTTGTTATATATTCATTAGCTTGCCTGAACATTACCAGGAGAGCTGTTCACTACTCCCCTGTTCAAAATCCTATCGCCAGGCCTGATGAAAGGATTCAAAATAGGTATCATTAATCAAAAATTTAATAAAGAAGATAATCTGCTCAAAATCTGCTCGTTTATCATTGTAAAATTTCAGTTCCATGTCAGTGAAAATTTGTTAGAAAGTTGATTTCCCAAATAATTGTAGAATTCTCTTTGTTGGTTTTTATCAATTTACTGGAATTTGCTTTTGTTTTTCTGTATTAAAAAAAGATAAACATAGACACACACAAATTTGTCCTCAGTCTGTCTTACAATTTTACTAAATTCTAGTAGGGGTTTCCTGATAAATTAAAATACAGTAGAAGTGATCTTGATTCAACCAATTTTACTGCTTGGAAACCAGTCGCATTCCTGAAACATAATGATAAGAAATATCATCATATAACTTCACATACCCTTGGTTGGTCACCTTTGAGATCCACCCAGTACTTGTGAAATTTGACAATATTTGGATGCTAGAAAAAGGAAACAATCTTTATCATAGCTTCATAGGCAAGAGTCCTTTGCCTAGTAATGGCATATAGAGGAAACATAAAANAAAAATTTAATAAAGAAGATAATCTGCTCAAAATCTGCTCGTTTATCATTGTAAAATTTCAGTTCCATGTCAGTGAAAATTTGTTAGAAAGTTGATTTCCCAAATAATTGTAGAATTCTCTTTGTTGGTTTTTATCAATTTACTGGAATTTGCTTTTGTTTTTCTGTATTAAAAAAAGATAAACATAGACACACACAAATTTGTCCTCAGTCTGTCTTACAATTTTACTAAATTCTAGTAGGGGTTTCCTGATAAATTAAAATACAGTAGAAGTGATCTTGATTCAACCAATTTTACTGCTTGGAAACCAGTCGCATTCCTGAAACATAATGATAAGAAATATCATCATATAACTTCACATACCCTTGGTTGGTCACCTTTGAGATCCACCCAGTACTTGTGAAATTTGACAATATTTGGATGCTAGAAAAAGGAAACAATCTTTATCATAGCTTCATAGGCAAGAGTCCTTTGCCTAGTAATGGCATATAGAGGAAACATAAAAAGATCACAGCTATAGTGAGTATATATGTTCTTGAGCATGGCTATTTACAACTGTCGCTATAGTAGCTCGAAAATACTTATATGAGCATAGGTTCCAAATCTTTAAATTGGCGTAAAAAGGTCGGTGTAAAATTCAGTGACCTATTTCTTTGAATCGAATGGCTTGTAAGAAACTTTAGCTACTTTGCTATAACTCTACCGTTGAACTTTTCAGAAATCTTGAATATTTTCGAAATTACAGCATTTTTCATATTTCAACTCATTTGAGGATGTGACGTCATCAAATTTCTAAATCGTAAACCAAAAGAGTTAAAGACTTTTGCTTGATACCATATTGTAGACGTTCATAAACTGTGTTTTTCTGGGGAATTATTCGATGTTTATTCAAAAAGTTTAGAAATTACGATGGTTTTAAGTTTTTTTTCAAAATTTGTCTTCAATTCTTAAAAAAGAAGAAAGCACTTTAATTCTGAAAATATTTAAGATTTCTGAAAAGTCCAACGGTAGAATTATTACAAAGTAGCTAAAGTTTCTTTCAAGCCATTCCATTCAAAGAAATAAGTCACCGAATTTTACACCGAAATTTTTAAAGATTTGGAACCTATGCTACTTATATGGTGCTTTAAATAAACCATGCCTTTCTGAAGTTATGTATTCCTTTCTGAATTTCTGGGAGTTTTTCTGGAAGAGGGCTAACCAAAAAATCTTCAGAAAAAAGCTAAAAAGGATGATGATGAAATCTCTTGTGGGGATGGAATGCCATTGAAAATCGTTCTTATGTTGCTAGATCAGAGAATGGTAACATGTACTGAAGCATATTCAAATCTTCACTGTTAAGGCAGACTTTTTAAAGAGATCTGGCATGATTTTAGGCTGTTCATGAAGGTATTATTTCTTGAAGGTGCATTCTTGAGATAGTGCCCCTTATTTCCAAAAAGAGTGGTCAGTTTTGGATAGGTAAATTATGAAATTAAATTGAACATGTCTGCTAAACTACAAAATAAAATGTTTTTTAAAACTTATTGTGTGATGTTTGCTGTATAAGCCATTGAAATGGGGTCTGTTTAGGGTCTTTTTTTCCTAGCTAATCTGGTATGAAAAATTAGAAATGATTCTGTAGAGTTGCAAGCGGAGTTTCTTGTGAAAATTATTCCACTATACTTACATCTAACTGAGTGAGGTTTTCAAATATCCTCTTGAAAGTTTGCTGAAAATAAAATATATTTATATAACAAATTAAAACTGTTTCACAAAAACCTTTTCAAACAGAAAATGGTCAATAATTGCATATATACAGTAAAGGTGAAGTTGCTTAATTAGCGCCAAGTGCTGGGATACCAAAAGTAGAGAAGACCAAATCATGTCCATGACCCCTCGTCATGACGCTCAAGTTGTGGGGCTTAAAGTGGGCTCTAACCCCATCCACCAGACACTTCTGGCTGCAAAGTTAGAGGAATACACCACTGTGCCACAGTATATGTACAGCACAGTATGATGTATGAGAGTTTTCTATTTTAACCCCTCATTTCAATAGTATGATATAAAATTTAGCATAATTGGCCATCAGGTTGGCAAAACTGTTTTTCATTTGTACCATGAGGAAGTTAAACTTTTGAGCAAAAGGACAATACTGTAAAACACATACAGTACAGGCCTTGCACACATTAACACTGGTTTTGAATAAGAATTCTTTAGTCAGGTATTTCCTTTTAAAGTGCCCTCATCTTATGATTCTCTTCCCATTTTCTTTGATCATCTGTAAAAATTGATCTTGTTGCGTTACTAGCTCAACAAATTATGTACTAGCTCTTATTTTCTAACCTTATATATATATATATATATTTACATCGCTGATTGAGCAGAAATCAGCGCACTTTCACTTTCACAAACCGAAATCTTCAATACCAGTGTTCGCATCACATTCACCCAAATTGTGTTATCTATGTACTGTTCCTGTGTTGGCTGAAGAGGAGATGTGCCCGAACACACCCTCTATGGTATCGTCCTGTCTTGTTCTACAGGTTGTCCCAAAAAAAAAGTATACGGATTTGGTTGGCTCCAGCGATGTGAATTTAGCTTTAATTAATGGCTAATTGCTCTCAAAATGTTCCTCGATAGTTAACTTGAACATGGATACCTCGTTTGTTGGTATTGGTGCTTTGAATGCAGACATATTAACATCGAAAGCTACACATTACATCCAAGTGCAAACCAGAGCATTGG
>REGM01000112.1:381697-393471 GCA_004194415.1 Aurelia aurita | reverse complement strand
TCATCATCATCATATTGCTAATCGCACTACATTATACATGTATGGCAGCAAAAACATAACATTAACACAATTAAACGAAAATAAATAAACTAAATTAAACGTAACAGAACAGAACAGAAGAATATATGAATAAATGTAACAAACGTTAATTCAAAGGTGTGTGTACATCCAGGCATATATAAATCAGGTTGGTGTTATTTGGTTAGTGTTTCCCTAATATCGTTAGCTTGGACGAGATACAATGCTAGGGCGGCCATTGTGCCCCCATCGTTAGAGCTCATGATCTCCTGGAACTGTAAGTCAGTTGTAAGGGGCGCGACCGAAGTATGTAATAAGAGGTTCGCCCTTAGGGTCTCATATGCCGGGCATACAAGTAGGAAATGTATCTCATCTTCAATTAGACCAAGGGTGCAGTTTTTACAAATACGGTCATTGACATCAAGCCTTTTGTGTCTTCCAGTCTCAATCAGTAATGTATGGTCACTGCATCTAAACTTGCACAAGGTTTTACGGTATTTAAAGTTCATACTAACCGACAAATATTTTTCTAGCTTTAGTTGGGACTTGAAGGTTTTGTATGTCCGCAGCTTGCTATGTCGTAAGGAGCCTTGATGTGATGAGGTTAGTTCTGACTTCCAAAAATTATGGAAAATTGTGAAAATCTTGTCCTTAACAATTCTGTTTACTTGGTTAGGGCTGAGAGAGGAAGGGTCATTCCAGAGGGTAGAAAGTCCTATAGCGTCTAGCGCCAATTTAACTGAATTAAACCAGTTGGATATATTGCTTGGGAGGGATCTTGCCTCATTTAAAGCTTTTTTGACGAGAGTATCATCATTTAGGTGGGAGATTCTATGCCAGAATTTAATGATACGAACGATACCTAAGAGGGCTGTGGGTATGATGCCTAGTTCTCCATAGACAGCTAGAGAAGAGGAGTTTCGTTTCAAGCCAAGAATTTGTTTACAGAATTTTAACTTCGGTTTATTAACTGGGGAGTCCAATGAATATCTAAGGAAAGCATCAGGATCTTTGGGGATAGAGTTGAGTTGGTGGGGAGAAAAAGAAGCCCAGACCTCGCTGCCATAAAGAAGGATAGGTTGTACAAGTTTTTCAAACAGGTCTAGAGCTTTTGGCACTGTTAGACTGAATTTGAATATAGCATCAACAAGAGGGTGCATTGCTTTACAAGCCTTGTCTCCTAGCGTCTGGTATGCTTTCTTAAATGAGGCACTTGAGGAGAAGGTAATACCTAGATATGTAAAGTCCTGAACTATTTCCAGTTCTTTTTTACGGAAAAGGAATATGTGATTTTGGAGCACTCTTCCAGATGAATTAAAAATTATTGTCTTACTTTTGTCAATGTTGACGTTAAGATCCCAGATTTGGCAATACTCGTCTAAACGGTTGAGGCAGTTTTGGAGACCTTCCGGGGATTTAGAGATGAGTATAAGATCGTCAGCATACAGAAGATGATTGAGGACTTTGTCAGCGAGTGTCACTGGATCACAATCTTTAGTGAAAATAGATTCAATGTCATCTATGAACATATTGAAAAGAATGGGGCTTAACACGCAGCCTTGCTTTAGGCCTTTGAAGCTTTTTATTGGGTCAGTATATCCGTTCGTCATCTTTACACAGTATTGGACTGAACTGTACATAGCTCTTAGGCTACTTAAGAATATATCTCCAATTTGTGCTTTCTTCAATTTTTGGAATAGTTTCCCCCTGTTTATGGTATCATATGCTTTCTTAAAGTCAACAAAAGCAACATACAAACGCTGCTTCTTGCTTTTAACAAACTTGTCTGCAAGTGTTTTCAGAACGAACATATGATCAGAGGTTTGGCTGTTTTTCATAAATCCAATCTGGTTGCGCTTAATTAGGTGATTTTTTTCTACGTATTTTTCAAGCCTATTAAGGAGGACATAGCTGTAGAGCTTACCAAGGCAAGAGCCGACTGCTATACCCCTATAGTTGTCTGGATCCTTCTTGTCACCTTTTTTGTGGATGGGGCGTAAGAAATTCAGAGACCATAAATCTGGGTAGGTGCCTGAGTTAAATACTGTATTGAACAGGTCACATAGTGGATCTAATAGGATATCTTTACCAGCGATAAGGAATTCGTTAAGAATACTGTCTAAACCTGGGGATTTGTTCTTTTTAAGGGACCTTAGTGCAGTCGATACTTCTTCTCTCTTAATAGCAAAATCAAGCTCATTGAAGATAGGGCAAGTAGAGCTAAGGTTGGTCGTTCCTTCGCGAAAGTGGAAAAGTTTTTCAAAGTACGAGACCCATTTAGAACTGCTAATTTCATCCTTTGCGTTCCTGGAATCATTCCCCCATTTTCTCATTTTATCTATAAGTTGCCAGTATTGTCTGGGGTTGTCTGTAAGAATGCTATCTAATTTCTCTTTGAGTTTTGCTCTATGTTGTTGTTCAGTTCTTTTTAAACACCGTTTGTATGCCTTTCTGCTTGAGAGATATTTTGAAAGAGATACCTGGTCAAAAGGTTTGGCCTGCAATTCCTTTTTTGCTACATTGAGTTTACTTTTTTGGGCTCGGCAGTCGTTGTCATACCAGGGCTTTCTAAGAGAGGCACCCCCTTTAGGTTTTTGTTTTATTTTAGTTCTTTTAACAGTTACATCTGCTGATCTTAAAATGATATTTGTCAGATTTGTTACTACTTCGTTGACAGATAGAGGTAAATTACTTGCAGTAGTTTGTACTGTTTGTACTGATAAGTTAGCTTCCAAGACTTTTTGGAACATTTTAAGTGCAGTAGAATCTGGTTGGTAACGTTCTGGATAAAGGTTGATCTTTTCGGGAGTTTGTTGATCCTCATTATCGATACAGAAATCAGTATTTATTGCAGTGTGGAGACAGCAGTGGTCAGAGAGATGGGTTAGCGGTTTCACACTAAAAGACTTGACTCTATTAAGAAGGGGGCTCTCTACGAGGAAATAGTCAATGAGGCTGGGGGAATCCCCAGTTCTAGTAGGGAATCGAGTGTAACTACCCTTGTCGAAATATCTACCGTTCAGAATGCGTAATGATTGGGATTTACACAAATCAAGTAGTTTTTCTCCGTGTGTATCTACTGTGGCGATGTCCATATTACTCCTAGGAAGGGGTTCATCTACCTTATAGTGATCTATTTGACTGATAGGCGAAAATGTATCTCCTTCATCTAAGACATAGTCATCATCTAAGTTAGTTCTAGCATTGAAATCACCTGCAATCATAACGTCACCCTCAACATGAAAGTGGTTACAGTCTTTCTCTAATTCCTGGAAAATGTCATAATCAAGGGCTGTGGTGTAAGGGGAAGTGGCAGGGCTTGCATATACAAAGCATAGAAAGATATGTTGTGGCAAACCAAAAAATTCTTTATCTAATTTTACCCAAAGTTTATCATGGTGGTTATTGCAAATAATTTTCAGCCCTTTGGAGAGATTTTCTCTTATAATAAGGAGCATACCGCCAAAATATCTGCCATTTAGGCTTTTTGGTCTATTGAAATGTTTCCAGATATAACCATCTAAGGATAGGTTTTGTAGGTCATTAGGGCCGCAATGTGTCTCTTGAAGACATAAGAGGTCGAATTTTTTTGCTCTAGATATTAGGTCATTCTCTAGAAATTTGCAGTATTTTGTTCCATTTATGGATTGATAAAGCCCCTGGATGTTCCACACACCTATGTCAATAAAATTATAAAAACAGCTTGTCTTTGAATAGTTTTTCTTTCTTATTGTGAGTAGGATTCAGTGTCTCCATAAAGTAAAAATGCCTACCTTCTATTGTTATAGTTTTTATAGTATCTTGGCTTGTTAGGGGATCTAGACCTCTCTCTTGGAGCTGCGAGTGTAATGTCAAGGGCTTCAGCCGCTTCCATGTTCTTCAAACTGTGCCTTCGTTTAAATTGTACTTACTACGTGAGTCTTATCTCTTCTTCTGCTCGTTGAGTTGAACTGCTGTATATTTAAATTGAGCACCAAACTTTATAATTCAATTCAATAGCAAAACTTAGACATTAAATGATAACTACACTTTAAATCAGTCTTGACACTCGCAAAATATTCGCGATAAATGGATCCACGCACAGCACAGTTGAGTTGAGCACAAGAGTAACTAAAAGTCGACAAAAAGCTGCTCCAAGGCAACTGAGGCTTCTGTAGAAATCTTTTGATGCTGCATTTAGGTGAAATTAGGTATGTTTCTCTTTCCCAAATTATGGCCTACATGGAATTCATATTCTGCGACGCAAAATTGTAGTGCCAAATTTCAGAAAGAAAAAGTGTTCGTGATAACGAGGTTGGCCTCGTGATGCTAGGCGTATGCTGACCACTATGCTGACAAGATTTCTTGGAGATCCTGGGACCTAAAAGAAGGAAGAAGAAAGAGAGACCAGTTATTTGCACCCTTCAGCTAGATCTAAGCAGCCGAAATCAAGATGATGTGCGGTGGAACAGCAGGTGCACAACCTGCAGATGAAGAGACACAGCAAGTTATAGATAATGTACGTGCCTGAAGTTTGTTCAAAGTGATGATTATTTATAATGTTGTTTTATTTAGGCCCGCCCCCTTCTTTGCTGGTCTTCTGTTTTGGTTTTGCATGTGACCAATTTGAATTATTTCTGGGCCTGGGAATAGTTTGCAAATTGATTGATATAATTTAGATGTTGCTACACCCTAACCTCGAAAGTGTTTCACAGAGGGACACTGCAAAAGTGGAGGGGCTAAAGGTCAAAATTAATAGACAATAAAGAAGAAAAGGAATTTTGCCATCATGCACACTAGAGATCTGGTCAAAAAGGGCCATATCCAAACTGCCTCAGATTATAACGAAACAAAATGAATTCAATAGGAAATGAGAGATTTACAAAAAGCACAGGGGCTTTAGCCCAAACATACATACACACACAGTGTCTGAGTCCTTAGATTTTCATGCAGTCAATGTTCGGCGCTAATGCATAAGTGCACCTCTTCTTTCTTATATACTATATGTAGGTTTATTATATATCAATAGGAAGGTGTATTATATATCAATAGAAAGGCCTTGAAGGGATCATCAAAATCAACTAAAATCTAAAGTCAAGTGTTGATTTCTTGTTGGCAGGGGAACTGGGATGGACGAAACATTCAGAAACTGAAACTAATTAGAATTTGGCTATCAACCTGCACACAGTTTATCTCTGCATGTGTTATTTAATTATCAAATGGCTAAATAATCCAATCCCTTATCACTAATTTCCTTTCCTACCAAAAATCCCTCCCAAGCAACATATATAATTGGGAATATTTTACAGGTGGATTTATAAACACATTAGTTATTTATTTGCTTACCACTTAAAATATTTCCTATATTTTGATAAGTTATGTTAAAATCTGCTAATTTAATACGCAGGTGAAAGCTGAAGTTGAGGAAAAGCTGCAAAAGCAGCTGTCAACGTTCAAGGCTGTTCAAGTTGCAAGACAGATGGTTCAAGGAGTTAATTATTTTGTCAAAGTAAGAATGCATAAATTAATACATTCAGTAACCTAAGACAACTACACATAAAATAGTCACCTTTCTAAGAATGCATCTAAGAGGTCCACAATGCAGGCAGCTCTTGTATGCAGCTAACTTTACATTACATCTGAGTCTCTCTCTCTACAAATGTATCATAATAACTTTGTTTCCAGCTAATTTTAAGCTCTTCCACTGAGCCGGATTTTCACTAGCCGGCAAATGTTGTGGGGCGCTACATTCAAAAAGTTGAGAGAATTTGTCGCAAGAAAATAGGGTTGATTTCAACTAAACACATTATTTCAACTATATACATATTTGACAGAAAACGGTTTGCTCAGCAAAACACAGTTTCTCATGCAACATTTTTCTCCTGGTGGAAAACCACCTTTAGACACTTTTCATCAAATTTTTCTATAATTCAACAGTTCTAAACTGTAAAACAAATTTTCAAAGACATTGAATTGTATTTAGCACCTGGTATGGCATCTTGCTTGGGGTTTTATCTGCATGTCTTCCTCTCAAANCTTACCACTTAAAATATTTCCTATATTTTGATAAGTTATGTTAAAATCTGCTAATTTAATACGCAGGTGAAAGCTGAAGTTGAGGAAAAGCTGCAAAAGCAGCTGTCAACGTTCAAGGCTGTTCAAGTTGCAAGACAGATGGTTCAAGGAGTTAATTATTTTGTCAAAGTAAGAATGCATAAATTAATACATTCAGTAACCTAAGACAACTACACATAAAATAGTCACCTTTCTAAGAATGCATCTAAGAGGTCCACAATGCAGGCAGCTCTTGTATGCAGCTAACTTTACATTACATCTGAGTCTCTCTCTCTACAAATGTATCATAATAACTTTGTTTCCAGCTAATTTTAAGCTCTTCCACTGAGCCGGATTTTCACTAGCCGGCAAATGTTGTGGGGCGCTACATTCAAAAAGTTGAGAGAATTTGTCGCAAGAAAATAGGGTTGATTTCAACTAAACACATTATTTCAACTATATACATATTTGACAGAAAACGGTTTGCTCAGCAAAACACAGTTTCTCATGCAACATTTTTCTCCTGGTGGAAAACCACCTTTAGACACTTTTCATCAAATTTTTCTATAATTCAACAGTTCTAAACTGTAAAACAAATTTTCAAAGACATTGAATTGTATTTAGCACCTGGTATGGCATCTTGCTTGGGGTTTTATCTGCATGTCTTCCTCTCAAAAGAGCTACTCTCGAGCCTGGAATAATTTTTTCCCCTGCTTATTAATTGTTTTAAAAATATCCACCCAGGACATCATTATTCCAGACCAGTTTATTGATTTTGAGCTTCTTGAAATGTGAAACATGTGAAATCAACTTTCCTGAGATGTGACTCGAACTGTATTCTTCATTTTCATAGCTTCATGATTTGTAACTTATTTTTACAGTCAAAACAACTTGTGCGCTGTGCCCCATTTCAAGAAAATTAAAAAATTGTAAATTTGATAACATTAGTTATCGCAAGGAAGCAGCGATTGGAACCTATATTGACAAGGATTTTATTTATTATTAGTATTTGGACTGCATATTGTAAATAATCTTTAGACTATATTACGCTTCTTTTAGTATTTCTGCAGGTCCACATCAGCTCTTCTGAGCTGCCTTAGCCAGACCTGCATCATCAAATAAACCTATGTATGTATGTATGTATGTATATGTACAGAACTGCAGATCGGATTTTCCACCCATCCCGTTTATTCCAGACTCAAGAGTAGTTCATGTCTGTAACTGCAGCTAGTGATTTTTTTTAAATCTTTTCTTGAAAATAATATACATAAACAGGCTCCTGAAAGTGAAAGAGCTGGAAAAATCTTCTTTCAGTAAATATTTCACTGGATTTACTTTTATTTTTGTCAGGTTGACATTGGAGATGGAAATTTCATTCACATCCGTGTGTACAAAAACCTTCCTTGTTATGGATCTAAAATCGAACTCAGTGGAATAAAGACGGGGGTATCTGGCAGCAATGACGTTGGTTATTTTGAAGGATTTCATTTGTAATCTCTTCAAGATCTAGCAATAAAAATGAGAATGAAAGAAGCAATGAATCAATTTCTTTAATCGTTTTTGAATTTTGTAATATTATCAATTTGTCTACTGCACCATTATCATGCTGTATTTTATTTACTAAATGCATATCACAATTCAGATTGAACTTATTAGTATATATTATTATACATCAAAATGATCAAATACTGAATGAAATTTTTTCAAACAACTCTACCATTTAGGCCTTGTCAAACATCGCATTTTAGGCCACCTCCAAACTAGAAGCATTTGAAGTTTAGTTTAAGCGAGGAGTGTGGAAAAGGGTACGCAATAAGGTGTGCTTGGAAAACCAAAGGTGGACATGTGCTGTGTTTTTGGTGGTCCTATGTATGTCTTGGAAAAATGATTTCACCAACCCATTTTTCAGCATACCAGTACAAATTGCGCTCGTAAAAAGACTGGTTTTGGGGACATACATTTTTACAATACTCCGCTAAAACCCAATTTTGAGGACAAATATTGACCAACATCCAAGAAAATGAACTGTCAAAGTTAATTGTAAAATGATATTGTTGAAAAGAGTTCAAAATAAACCTGATTTTAGGGACAGACATTAGCATAGTATGGGAGAAATAAACCGGTTATGTGGACATAAATGGGACCACTGTCCTCACTACAACATGCCCACCCTTGGAAAACTAAGACTCGGAAAACGAAGACCTAAGACCATGAAACTAAAGACCACGAAGACTAAGATAACGAAAGCTAAGACCTCCATAAATTATAGATACATGAAATACCCCAGTCAGATGTTTAGGTCTATTGTTCTTCTTTTGATAAATCAAGAACTCCAATGCTATACTATATAAAATATGATAGTAGACTTTGTTAAACATTTCGAGTGATGATCTTCATCAATAAATATAACTCTATATTGATGACGATCTCCTCTCGAAACGTTTACTCGCACGTCCGGAATAGACGGGCCCCCTCCGCTTACTAATTTTTTTTAATAACCACCCAGGACATCCTTACTCCAGACCCCCATTTATTAATTTCGAGTTTCTTGAAAGTTGAAAAATGTAAAATTATCTTTTCTGAACGTGATTCGAACTGCGTTTCTCATTTTTAATAAATTTTCATGATTCTTAACCTATCTGTGATGTTCTTTGCAGTCTAAAACAATGGTTTGTTCTTGGTTATGGGAAATTTTCCACCTACCCCGTTTATTCCGTCTATTCCGAACTCGAGAGCAGTCTACTTTATTTTTCAACTTCTTGTTCTTTTTTCCATATATACTCATGTCTCCCCTTAACCAAGCCATTTTCGCATGCACATTAGCCTTAGCCATCCAGCTTTTTGATGCATTCTGTGTAGTTTGCTTTATTTACATTTTACGGTTGACTAATCGACCGTAGAAACCCCTTTGTTTGCAATTGCTGATCGCTTGATACTGGTGTGTCATTCAAAACTTGTCGTAGTGAGAAGCTATCCGCTTTTCCTGCATTAAATACAGAATGATGTTCTTATGTTCTCTGTTTCCCATTCCTTCTAATTTTACCACACGTAAGCAACTGGACAAAGTAGACACGGAACCTCTTTCTGAACATGAAATAAATCCCTGGGTTAACAAAACTATTAGTTATCGTGAAACATAGACCCAATCGTCTGAACCATTTTGATTGCAGTGACCGTCCAGCCGCATGATACAGCCTGTAAACCGCTAACGGCGTCCAGAGAACAACAAAAGCCGCAACGATCACAGTACAAAGAAAAGTTATTTGCCGCAGTTCATGATTCTTCTTTATCGCGCGGTTGTATTTCTGGTCAACCGCATTTTGTGTGCGGCTTTCAGACGTATCTGGATTGATCACCATAGACATTGCAAAGCTTTCCTCGCATTCGCAGTCTCTCCCAAGTATAGAAGAGCGGTTTGTGACGGCTCTTTCGCCATTTCTAAAGTGAACTTTGCTTACTTCACTCTTTAATAACATTGCTCCTCTTTCTTTTAAATACTTTCGGACGGCAAAATACAGCCGGATGTTTGAAACAGCAAGAGTTGTCGCGCCAATCCCAAAGAACGCTGCAAAGATTATCCCTCTGATCTTTAGCTCTTTCTTCCATCCAGCCTCTGCGTATATGATGGTCTGCTGGATGTTTATTAGCAGCGGTATTACCCACGTCAGAATGATCAACTTTAAATTCAAACTCTTATAGTTTGTCGTTCCGTAAAAATGGGGCATCTTTAAAGCGACCAGCCGGTCTGCAGTTAGTACAGCAAGTGAACCGACCGACGCGAACATAGAACTAAATAACGGAATGTTCCCTGCAAGTTTATAATAAGTCTGCGGGCATTCCTTGACTAGCAATATTCCGAGAGTTATACCAAAGCAACCAACTAGGGCGTCCGCTAAGGACATTGAGCAAAGTATTCGATTGTGTGTATTTGATGTTAGGAGCTTCTTTCGAAATTTGATGAACATAGCGAACGTCAAAAAGTTTATTATGGTTGTAAAAGTTGATAGAATTATCAAGCAGCTTTTGAATGCCAATGTTTCTTCGCTTGTTGACATTTTAGATCGGGTAGGGGCGATTATAATTCCTTACGTAAATGATCACAGAACACTCTATCGAAGCGCTCCCTTCTTGTTCTCGAGGTTGAGTTGTATCTTTGGGAAAAGAAGATGCGAAATGTGTCCAATCTCTTTAGTCTCATTCATTGATGTATCAAGATGACGAATTTTAAAAGTATTGCAAGTCTTGACATAAATCTTTATGTTCCCCAAGACGCGAAATTTATCCAGTCTTCGCTTGTTATAAATAAACCCAGACCATCAACTGTACAAGCAGGGGCGGATCCAGCATTAGAGTTTGGGGAGGGCCATTTGGAGAAAAATGGGGGTCTGGGGGCGAAGCCCCCAGGAAAAATTTTCGTGACCACGCCCTTTAAACCCTCGGAAAACGTGGGCAACGCCCTTGTTGCTTTATTTTAGATCGTTTTGCTCATCATTTAATACTTTCTTTTCCTGAAATACAAACTTGCATTTTTGTGCAAATCTAAAGGGCAATCGATTGGTAAAATGAGGGAGCATAAAATAATTATCACAATCATCAGCTAGAGAATGTTTATGGCTGAAGAAAGCTCCACCACCTTAGAAGTAACAAATTTGTCACAAAAACGAGTAAAAAAAAAACAGGGTGCCCAATAAAATCGTTCCACGTTTGATTAAATATGAAAAATAACGATAAAATGAACTTGCTCCTTGGTGACATAAACCTGTCCCTAAGACCTACGAGCTTTTAAAGATCATGTTTGTGCGACAGCTGAAACCAGATACCCCTAAATGACAGGATATGCAAGAAGCTTCAAAATGGAGGTAAAAGAAGTTAATCCAATGTCTTACCTCTTGTTGAAACAATTGTCAAAATTCGCTGATAAATGCAAGTATTAAAAAAAAACATCGAATCAAACTTAACTGACGAGAGACAGTCATTTTAAAACTTTGCTCAACAGAATTTCTCAAAGCATTGATTTTAGAAAACGTTACGCTATCAACAATCCTTTCCAAATCTCATTTGGTTTGCGCTGAAATAAACCAGAAACGAAGCAAATAATTGCCCCATACTACTTTCATTATAAATGCTATCGAGAAGCCTTTAGCTACAGCTTTCGCACAAACTTGAACTTCGAAAAACTCATAACTCCGTGAATATTTTGCGGATTTGCAAGATTGTAGTGTCTAAAATTAATCCAAGGTTTTTAGGGACAGGGTTTGAAATCTGTTCATTATATGGTAATTTTTTTAATATTTAATCAAATGTAGAGCAATTTCTTGGAACACCTTGTATGTCAAATCCAAAGGCATTTGAAAGTTATATGAAATTTCTAACATTAAGTTCCCTGGTTCCCAAACTGGAGTCACCATTAATTTATCAAATCTCTCAAGACTCAGTAGTTACTTTTTACAAGTTTCACTAGTATTCTAAACCGTGTTCTCCTTGGTTAAAATACTTTGACTGACACTTTATAACTGTCACAACAGAAAACATAAGTTTTACCATCATTAACAGAGCAAAAACTGTTTAAATTATCTTCAAGAGCCAAGTTCGCTATCACTAAGATACTCTGATATTAAGTGATTTTCGATCTCGATCTCTACGTATTGAGATTTTCGTTCCGTTTTGTATCTCTTTCAGACGTTTTGGTCAATTGTACATTAGTTTGTAAGCTTGTTAGCCTT
>REGM01000112.1:369529-381289 GCA_004194415.1 Aurelia aurita | reverse complement strand
AACCAGCAAATTATTAATTTAATTTACCTTGAAAAATGTGTCTTCAGCAAATGACCGGATGCAAAATCTGGGAAATAAACGCGTGTTCGTTCTGGCTCAATTTTCCCCATGTTTGCTAAAAAGGGACAATATTATCTGCGCAGGCAACATCACTGTGAAATATAACATTACCTCAGGCAATGGCGAATTTTGCAATCACGGCTTGCCAAGCAGCAGGTAAGAACCTACTATATTCGATTTATATTTTCACATTTATGTCGGTCTTTGTAGACAGAAGTAGGATGTAAGAAATTATCTCGTAAAAATCCACAAGCAAGTATCCATAGAAAGATTATTTGTTAAAAGATTGGTCGACAAAAGAAACTGCAGCAGGTGTCAGGGGTATGAGGGTATGAATAACTACTACTCTCAGATCTAAATGCATCAACAACGATCGGATTGGGCAACGAAAGCCAGCTGATCATAGTTAAATGCTTACGTTTTTTATTCTATTTACAATTTATCACAACAACTTGAAACTTCGTGGAAAATTTGAAAACATCAGGCCCGTTGGAACGAAATTCATATTGAGGGGGGGCTGAAAGTAAGTGCGAGCGGAGCGAGCAAAGATGGGGGTCCGGGGGCTTGCCCCCGGGAAAATTATTGTGACCAAGCCCTTTAGATCGTCGGAAAACGCCCCTGTCGTGAAGAATTTGCCATTTAAAGGAGCAAAGGATTGCCACTGACACAACGTTTCCCCTGGAAATTTTGAAAATAGGACTCCAAAATCACTTAGAAATATATTATATTTTAATTGCTTGATATAAACAACAATAGCTTAGTAACTTCATGTGGTTCAATTGAGAACTTTGATAACCTCCTAGAATATAAATAAGTTAAAATCTTCATTTCCATAATCTTTGCTCTTGCAGCCTTTTTCAGCAAAGAAGGAACAAACTTTAGCAAATTATTCCGCTTCCAACGGGCCTGAACATTATTCACAAAATCTGATAGTTCCTATGTTCTTTGTTTCCCATTTCTTCTAATGCTATTATCACACGTAAGCAACTGGACAAAGTAGACACGGAACCTCTTTCTGAACATGAAATATATGCCGGGGTTTACCAAACTATTAGTTATTGCAAAACATAGACCCATTCGTTTCCGCCATTCCGATCGCTGTGACCTCCCAGCTGCATGATACAACCTATAAACCGCTAACGGCGTCCAGAGAACAACGAACGTCGCAACGACCACAATGCAAAGAAAAGTTATTTGCCTCAGTTCGTAGTTCTTCTTTATCGCGCGGCTGTATTTCTGGTCAACCGCATGCTGCGTGCGGCTTTCAGACGTATCTGGATTGATCACCATAGACATTGCAAAGCTTTCCTCGCACTCCCCCACAAGTATAGTAGAACAGTTTGTGGCGGTTCTTTCTTCATCTCTAAAGTTAACTTTGCTTACTTCTCTCTTCAATAACATTGCTTCTCTTTCTTTTAAATACTTTCGGACGGCAAGATACAGCAGGATGTTTGTAACGGCAAGAGTTGTCGCGCCAATCCCAAAGAACGTCCCAAAAATCGTCCCCCTCACCTTTAGCTCCTTCTTCCATCCTGTCTCTTGGTAAATGACGGTCTGCTGGATGTTTATTAGCAGCGGTATTACCCAAGTCAGAACGATCAACTTCAAACTCAAACGCTTGTAGTGTTCAGTCCCATAAAAATGTGGCATCTTTAAAGCGACCAGCCGGTCTGCAGTTAGTAAAGCGAGTGAACCAACAGATGCGAACATTGAGCTAAATAATGGGATGTTCCCTGCAAGTTTATAATAAGTTTGGGGGCATTCCTTGACTAGCAATATTCCGAGATTTATACCAAAGCAACCAACTAGGGCGTCCGCTAAAGACATTGAGCAAAGTATTCGATTGTGCGTATTTGATGTGAGAAGTTTTTTTCGAAATTTGATGAACATAGCGAATGTCAAAAAGTTTATTATGGCTGTAAACGTTGACAGGATTATCAAGCAGCCTTTGAATGCCAATGTTTCTTCGATTCCTGACATTTTAAAACCGTCAGAGGTGATAATTTTCAGTTATGTAGAATTATGATCACAGAACACTCCATGAAAACTCTGTACCCTACGTGTGATGCTGTATGTTCAATTAAATGAAAGATCATCTTAGCCAATATACAATGAATAAAACAAACTAAATCTTTAGAACTCTCAAGACCCAAAATTTGTGCAGTCTTGACTGTGGATCCATATCATCAACTTTGCAAGTATGGCAAACATTTCTCGCTGTCTGTTCGTCTTTCGAAGCTCCTAGTCTTTCGCGAATCAAGCACTGATTTCATCGCAGTTAAGGCAAAAGATTTGCTGGAGTCTTTCGAGAATCAAGCATAGGTTTAACATTTGTTTTATGGCAAATTGTGTACATTCGTTCTGATTCGTTCCTTTGCAGTTTTGAATATCCAAATAATACGAGACCAGCCTTTGCTGTTAAGAGATAGACTGTTTGGACTTCTACATCAGCTGCCAGGCAAATTGTGTACATTCGTTCTGATTCATTCCTTTGCAGTTCTGAATATCCAAATAATACGAGACCAGCCTTTGCTGTTTAGAAATAGACTGTTTGGACTTCTACATCAGCTGCCACAAACTTCGTAAATTAGCAAACGTTCTGAATCAGTTGAATACCCTGAATCGATGAATCCCTTTATAGAAAAAAGGAGTAAACTTTGTCTATAATCGCAGGTCTTTATTTACCTCTGCTACTCGCTGTCTGTTGCAATGTTGAATTTTCTATACCACACGAGGCCCAACCTATGGTGGTGGCGATGGGGCACTGGCATATATTGACGCAACGCATGAATTGTCAAGATCTTACCTTACCTTGGAATCTCTTGTTGAAAGTAATTACAAAGAAGTTTTCTTGCCTATGTTTCATATGACCGTCATTTCGTCTTTTTGTGTCCTTGCTTTTGGTCAATCAAATAAAATGCAGAGCCTCGAAGAAGGCTATCCATCAAAGCGTAATGACAATAATTGAAATTCATTCTGTTTTGAATAGTGTTAGTACTGTAACTGTACTGCAGTATCTATGCATAATATTCAGTCTTAATTTCACTTGGGGTCGAAAGAAATCGCAAATTTTCATTTGCTGGATCCAAATCTTACTCACGTTGTAACGATAACGGTGTGTATAAAATCTATGTACACCGTCATCGTTACTGTATGAGAAACACATTTGACTTGGAGGTCGAAAGAAGTCGCAAATTTTCAGTTGTTGGCTCAAAATCTTACTCCTGTTGTAACCATAACGCTGTGTATAAAATCTATCTACACAGTTATCGTTACTGCATAAGAAAAATATTTCACTTGGAGGTCTTGGATGAAGAAAAAAGCTGAACATTTACATTTTTTGGCTCAGAATCCTATTCACGTTGTAACGATAACGGTGGTGTATAAAATCTATGTACACCGTCATCGTTACTGTATGAGAAACACATTTCCAGCATTTCACTTGGCTGTCGAAAGAACTTGCAAATTTTCATTTGTTGGCTCAAAATCTTACTCAAGATGTAACGATAACGGTGTGCATAGAAAAATCTATGTACACCGCCGTCATCGTTACTGTATGAGNCACCGTCATCGTTACTGTATGAGAAACACATTTCCAGCATTTCACTTGGCTGTCGAAAGAACTTGCAAATTTTCATTTGTTGGCTCAAAATCTTACTCAAGATGTAACGATAACGGTGTGTATAGAAAAATCTATGTACACCGCCGTCATCGTTACTGTATGAGAAACACATATCCCTTGGATTGGAGGGATTGGAGGTCGAAAAAAGTTGTAAATTTTCATGCACATCGTTTTCGTTTCTTGAGCAAGATTTTGAGCCAATAAAGGAGAATTCGCAACTTTTTCGGGGTCGAGGTACCCTGGGTACCAGAGCCCCAAAATTAAAAAAAAATCTTTTCATTATTTTATTTTATTTTCTATTTTTTTGGCTCTGGTACCCAGGGTAGGGTCCAGGGAATATGCGCCTCACCCTCAGTGCTTATGTATATAGATAGGCAGTTCAGTAAGCATCCCTCTTTTTATGCATAGGCTATTTCCAGATGGATAACCTAACTTTAGTGGAAAGGTAGGACAAGAAATTTACTGGTGAAGGCCTCGTGTCAAAATACCCTTGGAATCATAAGCGAGGCAGTCAATTGCCTCTTTCTGGTGAGGAGTACGGAAATACGGAACGGAAGCATGGTGGCATATATTTCGCTTGTACATGCTGTGTTTGCATTGTATTCTGCACTCGACATTACAACGTGGTGGCGTATTTACCATGGGATGATTCACATGCTGTGTTTAATAAAGTATTATGACTGTGGTGATCTGTTTGCTTTCTCTTTCACTTTCACATTTCATAAAAGTTGTTCAAGGCTCAACCACGACTCGTTTATTAGCTCAAAAGTTCTGTACACGTTTGGATTGAAATATCATTGAGCTGACGTCTTTTGCCTACCAGGAAGGAAGTAACAAAGATTCGATGTTATCCAGTTTGTTTTGCTTCAAAAATTAAATGGACTTGCTGTAAGTCTCTCTCTCAGGGAAATCTCTCTCAGGGAACAGTACAAGCAGTACAAGTCTCGAAATTGACTAACTCGAAACTGTGAAGCTTGTACCATTCATATACTTGCAATATACTGCATTGGATACATACTTTACTGATTTGCTGTGTATTTTTCTGTGTAACTAATTTCTCTCGAACTGCAAGGAATTGCCCAGGAATCTAGTCTTGTAGTTATCCTTGTAGGGTCGTAGCTGTGTGCTTCTACATCTGCTTTATACTGTATTGGAAATACGTCTTTATTGGCTCGCTTGTGTGCTTGGCTTGCTAGCTAATTGCTCTCCTACTACGGATTTTTGCGACGAAAAACAACTTCTTAAATTCTGCTACAAAGGAACTGACCGAGAATCCAGCTATCTCTTTTGCAGAAATCCGAAATTTTGCAGATTTATAAATCGTACCGTTACTTGCCCTATACAGTCTTTCAAGGATACTTTACAATACATTTTCTTGCTCATTAGTCATTTGGTGAGCTTCGTAGGCAGTGACCCTTGCTGAAGCTGACCTGAAAGAAAGAACCCGAAGCTTTGAAAGAGTGCAACATACTTCATTCATGCTGCGATATGAACGGCTTTGTTTGTATTGTTTTGTGTTTTGTTTGCCAGCCAATACCATTCTATACCAATACCGTTCAGTCTAAAAGTCTGTGACCTCAAAACAGAACTACAGGAACTTTGCTACGAGGAAGGAACTAACCACGAAAATAGACTTGTTATTTTTAGAAAGTTGACACTTGATGTATTTCCTTACAGTTGGTTTTTTCAGAAGCATTATCCTCACCAGAGAAAAGAACAGGAAATGAACCTCAGAAACATGATATACTTGACGCTGTTCATTTCGCTGGTTTCAATCTACGTTGCACTGCCATGCTATGCAAATCGATGTGAAAAGATAGAAACAAAAAGCGAGTCATCAAGTTTCTTTGTGTGAAAGTAACCAAAGAATCGAGTGTGGTTGGAGCGGTGTGGACAACAATTGTTCCATTCTACGCTTGACACACCTTGAACTTGAACTGGCAGGCGATATGTTTCATGAGCCTTATCAGAAGATACATAGTTACTGACTTTGATGAAAGCTGCTAGCTAGATAGAAGTAGGCAAGTGCACAGTGTTTTCGTTTCTGTGTCTCCGGATTTCAAATTCACGAAGTTTGCAGAAGACCGTTGTTGTTGTTACTCAGTGGAAACAAGGGCGAGAATTCTACGGAGAACTTGAAACTACATGAAACATGAAACTGTACATTCGCTTCGCTGACGTTCTTTGGCGATTGCTTTAAGAAGAGGTTTTACGAAGGTTCTCTTATATTTAGTATTACAGGATTCTCCATGATCATTCCTGGCTGCATTATGTTTAGAAATGCCGGGCCTAAAAGCAACCTCGTAGTAAACGACTTTGCTTACATACTGCAAAGATGATCAAATATTTTTAAATCAGCGTGTTGATACCTCAAGAGAAGAAAATGGTGAAGTCTTCTAACATATATGAAAATGTTTAAGCAAAAAATTTAAAAATTTATCATGCATTGGGTTTGCCAAAAATATTTTTGCAAGGTCTTGTTTGACAAGAAGGGCCTACGCGGCCTTAGGAACTGTTGTAATGGCCCGTTCCAAATATAGTCAAATAATTTCAAATCGGCGTGTAGATACCTCAAGAGAAGAAAATGCCGAAGTCTTCTAACTTANTACAAAATTGGAGTCTATCGTGTTCTACTTACGTTTATTTCGCTTGCTAAACAAAGACTTAAGCAGAAATTAATATTCCGACGGATTCTCAAGTGTCACAGCAAACTCGTTAAATTATATAAATCAACTTTAGTCGGAAAATTTTAAATTCTATTTGCACAAGAAACACACAGTTTGCGCAGCCCACAAGATTTCATTCGGAAGTGTTTTCAAAGTAAAGATTTCATGCAAGGAATTTAATTGAACTGTTGTAAAAAGTTATGACTAGAAATTCAATTAACTGTGTTATTGTTAAGAAAAGAACTGGTGGCATAAATTATACATAGCACCATAGGACATGTAGAACACAAGAAAGCAAGACAAGATAACATATGGTTTTAGTTCGATTAAAGAAGAAAGAAAAAATAAATATATCTATATATATTTATAGAAAGGAAAAGGAAATATATATTCAGTGTGCAACCTGTCATGTTATGGTTGGATATTTATTTAAAGTTGACAAACATTCACAGCTTTATTAAGGATTAAAAACTGGAGATTGTTACATTCTAGAAATGTTGAGATCTATTCGTGCTGTTTTGGAAACTCGATAAACGATACTTCGACCCTCACAAAGACTATTTTCACGAGAAAAGTGTATATTTGAAGTTATTGCAATATTGCTGAGAATTGGCAAAATATTTCGTTTATCAAAACAAGTGGGAAGTCACAATATCAAAGCAAGGAAGCTTTTTCTAGTGACGTTTCAAGCAACATTCCAAGAAGCTATTCCTGGCACTTTCGACACGCCTAGAGACTCGAACTTCTGTTGAAAAGATAATCGAAAGGCTTCTCCTCCTGAGGCTGGTTTGAATTTAGCGTAGTTGTACATAGAACAAGTTTATAAAGGAAAGCAAATGGGAGAGCTTTAGAGAATTCAAAGCTTGCAAAATGTTAAAAGATTAGCCTTATGATTAAATCTGATATCTGCATATACAGCACATCAATAAGAAACAGCACATTACATACCCAAAACAAAAACTGCTAAAACATCAGCCGTATGATTAAATCTACTAGCTGCGTACAGTACATCATCAAGAAACAGCACACTACTTCATTTACCCACAACAGAACATGAATAATTGAGAAACAAGACAGAAGAGAACGTTGGGAGTTCAGAATTCTAGTTAACTATCCTAGTCGCCCTGACGTGCCGTTGTTTCATATGTGATGCTTCATGATGAGAAGACCTACAAATAATCGTTTGACGTTATCAAGCAAACGTTATTAATAGTTGAATCAATTTGAGAGCAAGTCAAGATTTGTAAACATTCATGGACTGACGGGCTACAGTGGGCTACAGTAATGAATACAGTTGCCCTGAATCGGGCATTCGTTTTGGTTTAAACGTAATACTTCTCGACGAGAAAACTGCTGGGAATTATTTTATGTTATTACGCAAACGCCAATTGGTGAATCATCTTTAGAGCAAGTAAAGATTTGTATACATTCATGGCCTGACGGGCTACAGTAATGAATACAGTCGCCCTGTATCGGTCATTCGTTTTGGTTTAAACGTAATACTTCTTGACGAGAAACCTGCTGGGAATTATTTTATGTTATTACGCAAACGCCAATTGGTGAATCATCTTTAGAGCAATTAAAGATTTGTGTTGTTAACATTAGTAAACTGACGGGCTTCCGCAACAGTGACAGTCGCCTTTATTTGGCCACTGATCTACTCGCGTTGTTTTAAATGTTTGACTTTTGATGTTTGATCGTTTGACGTTGATCCACCGATAAGTAACCTCAAATATCAAGTGAAGACCGTAATACTGAGAGTTCCAACCACACCCAAGTTTCTTAAATTTATACATACTTCGAGATCTCAAAGGTGAAACCTGCCATAAATCTGCCATATAACTGAATTTAGAGCGCTTTTGGTGGAGTTTGTACGGCTTTCGCAGAAAAGAAAGGCAAAAAACTTAGAACATCAAGAGCTATAACAGAGAGTTCTTGTTGGTTGCAAATGTCCAAAACAAACAGATGGTTTTTGAATTATTATCTTGATGGATAAACGAGCCATCGACAACTGAAATTAGAGAATTATTGGTGGATTTTGTCCAGCTTTAACAGAAAAGAAAAGACAAACAACTTAGAATATCAAGAGCTATAACGGAGAGTTCCTGTTGGTTGCAAATGTCCAAAACAGACAGATGTTTTTTGAATTATTATCTTGATGGATAAACGAGAACTGAACTTATAGAGTTATTGGAGGATTTTGTACGGCTTTAGCAGCAGAGAGAAGTAAATAAACGTTTAATACCAGGCACTTTAGAAGAGACTTCTTGTGTGCTTTGAATTTCCAAAATCCACACCAGGTTTTTGAAAGATTATCTGGCCTTTGAGCCCTGCATCGAAAACTGGTGAGCAACTCACGGGTACAGTTGTGTATTGTAAGCAGTTCGAAACAGCTGCACAGACAGAATACGGGGACGAATATCGAACAAGCGGACGCCGAGAGTACTAAAAGTTTGAAAATCTACTCAAGCTATCTTTTAACGTGAGAACACCGGAATAGATCTCGGATTTGTGCATGCTGTAAGTACTAAACCTATTAAAAAACTGTTCCAGTCTCCCTTCCACGTCTTTGGATCGTTCCAAATCAGCAAAAGAAACATTCTGATGTCATCAAGACACTGAGAAATTGAGCGATATTCAGATCACAGGGAGCCATCCACAATGTCTGCAGATCTAGAAACGGCAATATTCAATAGCTGCTTGATAATTATTTCAACATGCACTGCAATAATCAACTGTTTGACATTCGCTATGTTCATAAAATTTCGAAAGAAGCTTCTCAAATCAAACACGCACAATCGAATACTTTGTTCCATGTCTTTAGCAGACGCCCTTGTTGGATGCTTTGGTACAACACTCGGAATATTGCTAGCTGCTGACAGTCCAAAGGTGTATTATAAGCTCGCTGGGAACATCCCATTATTTAGCTGTATGTTCACTTCTGTTAGCTCGCTAGCGATACTAACTTCAGACCGGTTGGTCGCTTTAAAGATACCGCACGCGTACGGAACGTCCGAATACACCCGTTTGAATATCAAAATGATTGTAGCGACCTGGGTCGTACCTTTGCTAGTTAACATCCAGCAGACCATCATTTATGTAGAAACATCAGCTGACAAGGAACTGATGGTGAGAGGGATTGTATTTTCGGTTTTCTTCAGTGTAGGCGTGGTCACTCTTATAGTTTCCAACCTCGTACTTTATCTTGGGGTTAGGAAATACGTGAAGGAAAAGGAGGCCATGTTATCTACAAGAAAAACCTCTGGTACGAAAAAATCGGTCAGGAAAACGTCAGCCACAAAACGAAACCAAATCAGTGAAATAGGCCTGGAGGATAAAAATAGACACGTGGCAATTTCAAACTGTACGATCACGCTCGGTGAAGAAGTGGCTGTAGAAAACGTTGAAATGTCAAGTATCACATTCCCGGATACGCCTGAAAGCCGCAGGAAGCACGCTGTCGTCGAAAAGAAACGAAGCCGCACGGTAAGAAAGAATCGTGAGTTGCGGCAAACATCCTTGCTCTGCATATTAGTTGTGACATCGTTCGTCGCTTTCTGGACGCCGTTGGCGGTTTATAGATTTTGTTTTGCAGTGGGAACGGTACTGCAAGTGAAATGGCTGAGACGGTTATCCGTATGTCTGACGATAACGAACAGTTTGCTAAACCCAGGGATATATTTCATATTCCGGCAGAGGTTCCGTGCGTACTTTGTTAACTTGTTTAAATGTGGTAATAACAATAGTACTACTAATAATGGTAATAGTAGAATCGACGAACAGAGCGCAGTTGACTAGGGTTAGGTGTAAACGAACTAAAGCAGTATAGGATGGGAGACGTGCAACATTCGCTTGGCTTTGCCTAAAGCCATAAAGCAGGACCGTCGTCAATACTTTCTGCTTCATCTGTAAAAAAAACTTAAACAGTAGGATTGTGGACAAACAATATCCATAGTCCACTGCAATCCCTTAGGAAACATTGGACCACTCCTTACAAGCACGAATGCACTGTTGAATTTCTGTCCCAAGGCTCATCAAACCTTGTTCTTATGTAAGATGGCCCAAGGCCCTGGCTTTCTATAAAACGAAACCCGAGAGAAATAAGGCCGCCAATACTTTTTACTTCTTATGTGACAACAAACATAGCAGTAGGATTCTAGAGAAACAACATCCATAGTCCACTACTCTCCCTTGGGGATTTTTCAAACAGGAGTACTTTTTTGGGACACCAGGTATAACCAGCCATGTTTTCTTCGACCCCCCGCCCCCAATGATTTTGAAACCAATGGTGCTACGTCCAAGTATGAATTAGATGTATTGTTCTCTATTGTTTTGAGAACGAAAGCCCTCCAACCTGCAGCTGCTTCCTATAGTAACCTATTAATTGAGTTATTTATCATTTTTCATTTCATTTCACTTTAAAATTATTTATCCACGGTAGCCCCATCAGTATGACTGATTTTCAGGGGGCCGTGCAAAAAACTTTATTATTAAAAATCTACAATTAAGGTTACTGTAACCCTTCAGACAAAAAATTCTCGATTTTTCGTTTTCGTCATAATCTAATGGTTTAAATATTTGAGTACCGTTTCAACCAACTCACTTCCAGAAATAACCACAATTACTGGGAAATTTGAGCATTTTAAAAGAAGCAATCATATTTCTCAAAAACTGCGGGAATAGACTTCAGAGGATTAAAGTAAACTCACTTGACCTTGCAGCTATATTCACAACATCCCCTGCTGTTATTTTCTTGATATAACGATTGACCAAAACCGCCCTAAAGCTTTATTGCTTGACCTGCGGCTTTATGTTTGCACTTTCAAGCCTAATCGTTTTTCCCGCGCGTTTTGCTTCAATTTGATAAAAGCCTGATTTCTCGAAACAAGATTCCGGGGTACTGGTGGCTACTAAAAAACCTTGGTGTACCTAACGGGCCAATCAAATCGCTTTACACTTGGCATACAGGGTCACAAAGCATATAACTTCCAAACGGTGTCAGTGATTTATGATAGATCCACTGGTCCGACTTTTATAAGGGTTTAAAAGTTAAAAAAGACATTTCAGACATGAACATTAATTTAAAATTGCATTATTTCTAGACAGCACGTTTTATCAAAAATTCGTGACACCGTTTTGCAGTTCAGGACCTTAAGTCTTAGGTAAATAGATAGTTTTGGTCGAACAATGCCCGATGAGGTACACCAAGATTTTTTCGCAAGGGTGGTCGATTTCGCCTAAAATCTGGAATAAATCTTTTGCGTTTTTATTTAATCAACTGGTTATATTTTTATGGTATTCTACGTTTAATTCTGCTTCTAATAACATATACGTTTGTTTGGTATAGTTTAAGGAACGGCCGTGAAAAGTAGAGTTTCTTAATCGCTGTCTGAAGGGTTACAGTAACCTTAA
>REGM01000112.1:324604-367690 GCA_004194415.1 Aurelia aurita | reverse complement strand
GTTTATTAGAATGCATACAACGTTTATACATATACGTTTATACAACGCATACAAAGTTTTCTTGAATTATAGCTCTTACATTCAGGTGCTATTTAGTAGGAAAACTGAATAATTTCCATAACCAATACCCAAAGAATTTTGGCGTGCCTTCGGCGCGCTTCCAGCTTCTGCTATATCTGTGGCACCCCCTTTGCAAGTTGCACCTTTCAATTTCTGGCTAGAATCACCCCTGCAGAACAAATCGAAGAATTCTGGGTGGTTATCAGTTTCTACAACAGAATATCACGGACTAATATTAAATCAAGTTTTGCACATGTGTCAGCAAATTAGTTGCATGACAAACTGCAAACTCCCTTGCTTAAAAAAAGAAGAATTAGCTGATTCTAGGCCATTCTAGAGGTCATATTTACAAAATTTTCCAGGGGAGCATCCCTGGACCACTTAGATGTATGCACTTCCCGCCCATGTGGCTGGCTTCCCCCTGGTTTCACAGTGCATAACTAACTAATGATGCACATAAATTTATGACAATTATGCTGTCCGGTGCACGGAAATCTTACACTCCATACTTGTCTCTGCCCACAAGGAAACTTGCCAAACCTATTGCCACACCCTTTTGCCATACCCTTTTGACTGGAAAACTGCGATTTACGTTGTTTTGTGCAGTGATGAAAATTCCTTAAATTTTTGCCTGGATCTTAATATACAAAAAGAAATTAATCTGGTAATCATCAGTGCTTTTTGCAGTATGCTTCAAAACCAGGCAGCCATAGAAAGAGCAAAATTTGCTAATTTTAGAACAAATTACAAGATCAGCTATACTTGGAAAAATAATTTGGTCTTTAATCTACTTGCCAAAAAAAGAAATTTAATTACTGGCCATGTAATCAAATTTTGGTGATTTTTCAAATAAAGAGTACTTTTTTGGGACAACCGCTAGAATAACAAATACAAGCAATAACAAGTGGGAGGACTTATGCAAAACTTCTACAAAAGTCTCCTGCTATCATACACGCCTTAATGTAGTAAAGCTGTCCAATTCCTGAAGTTTCAGTTAAACACACTGGAGTTTCATTTAAACAGATACTCAAATCGTGAGAAGAAAAGTTCAATCTAAATAAATACTGCGCTTTACTTTTTCAAATAATTACAATTCCTCAGTGGAAAGCAAGCAGCTGCAGGAGTTTCTTTACTCTGCAGCTGAAAAATGGATTTCCTGACTCTGCTGACTGCCTTACTTCATGCGGAGAATTATGTCTTGTCGATCATCTACAAGACATAATTTTCCCAAAGAAATAAGTCAGATGTGTGGTATAGACTACGAAATTATTTTGCCTGGTGACTCGATCAATAGCTGCATTTTTAACGATGAGATAGATGACGTTATTGGATCGAATTGGATTGAAAAATAAATCTTTCAGAAAAGATTTCCACAAACTCAGGATTTTGTCTCGCCCATTTTGCCTTTGCGTATTAAAACGCACTTGATTCTAATATTTGATAGGGCGTATACTGTACTTTGGGGGTCATCAGGGTTTGTGGAATAGCGGAATTTGAAGAAAGTCTGTCACGGAATATGTATTTCTGCCAATTTCTCGATGGAACTTTTAATCCCTGCCGGGCGCGGATATTCCCAAAAATGATATACGGAATACAGAATTTTTATAGATTTTTACGGATTGACGGAATTTGACAAAGATGATCAAATACAGGCCAGCTAAAAATTTTCCTACTGGCGCTGATTTATAAAAAAGTCACTACAAAATCGTCAAAATCTTTATCTTTTAGCAATGGCAAACATAAGGTCGGGAGAAACTTTCTAAGCCAACGTAAAAGGCGTAGCCTTAACAAATTTTCTGGGGCTTTGCCCTCGAGACCCCCATTTCTGTGACTCAAAATCCCCCATCGCTAAGACGCCTGAAAAAATGGCGGGACGAGGAATTGTGGATAAAAATGACCGGAAAATTTGGCGGAAGGGTAGATTTTTACCCCCCCTTGATGACCCTCACTGTACGACTAATAAGCCAAGAATTCTTGTATATAATTGCACCGGGTGAACGTCTGTTTCTTGTACATTAATTAAAGAGTTTACGAAACCAGGATGGCAACGCCAGCCCGAATGTCGTCTTGTATCCTGCAAACCAAGCATTTTTTCCCATACGCTACCTTTTACATGTTATTCAAAAGGCAAAGTCGAAACCTCCCTGAGAGAGAACAGTCTTTTTTCTTTGAAAATAAGCATTTAAATGAGCAAGTTTTACTTCCCAGGCCTAGATCTGAAGTACAGAAAGATAGAAATTTCCAAGGGGAGCAAATTCGGGCAGTACACGGCCTGCCCAAAAGTGAAACTTTTTAAAAAGCGTCAACATTTGATTGTTTCCGATCACGGAACGTTTTCTGTGTGCATTTGTGTCAGGGACCAATTTAATTTCAGCTATATTGCAAAGTCTTGAAAAAGCTCAAATTTCAAAACTCAAATTTTAGTCATTTTTCAAAAAGCTTCAATTGTTTGTTATGGGGTCACCTGGTATATTCTCTGGAGAGTGAATCAAAGTTTACGAACGGAGTTAAAAGTGAAATTTGCCACTTGCCTAATCTGCAGCAAGAAAGGTCTTTGTAACCGTGCAATGTCCAACAAGGTATAGATTCAATTTAAATCCAGGCCCGTCGGAAAGAAATTCATATTGGGGGGGGGGGGGCTGAAACCAGATGCGAGCGGAGTGAGCAAAAATGGGGGTCCGGGGCTTGCCCCCTGGAAAACTTTTTGTGACCACGCCCTTTAGATCGTTGGAAAACGCATCTATTATGAAGAATCTGCCATCTAAAGGAGCAAAGGATCGCGACTAACGGAAGGCTTTCCCGGGAAATTTTGAAAATAGCACCTCAAAATCACTTAGAATAGACTGTTTTTTAATAGATAGAAACGTGATAGCTTGATAACTCTGATAACTTCCTCTAGTATAAATAAGTTAAAGTGCCCCCCAGCCCCCCCNAGATTCAATTTAAATCCAGGCCCGTCGGAAAGAAATTCATATTGGGGGGGGGGGGCTGAAACCAGATGCGAGCGGAGTGAGCAAAAATGGGGGTCCGGGGCTTGCCCCCTGGAAAACTTTTTGTGACCACGCCCTTTAGATCGTTGGAAAACGCATCTATTATGAAGAATCTGCCATCTAAAGGAGCAAAGGATCGCGACTAACGGAAGGCTTTCCCGGGAAATTTTGAAAATAGCACCTCAAAATCACTTAGAATAGACTGTTTTTTAATAGATAGAAACGTGATAGCTTGATAACTCTGATAACTTCCTCTAGTATAAATAAGTTAAAGTGCCCCCCAGCCCCCCCGCTTCCAATGGGCCGGAAATTCAAAATCTTACCTCAAAATATGAATCCAAAATGCTCAATATATTCTATATTAGCATTTGGTCCAGGAAACAGTGTGGGTACAAAATATGCCAGAAAGAGAATTTTACCATATTCTCAATTAAAATTTAATTCTTACAAATATTCTTGACAAACTTTTCGGTAATGAAATTACTTTAATTTTCTAGTTGTTTTATTTGCAATTAATTGTGCAACCAAGTACTATCATACATATACATTACTGATTTCAAGGAAACTTGTCATAAGCATAACACATACAGTAGCTTTACACCCTGGGGAGCTGTTAAAACCCCATTGATATTCAGAAACAATAAAAAAATATCAAGACTGCTTGTCTCAAGCATGTAGCCTAAAGGTGAAGCGGGGAAGTTGCTGAGAGGGCCTCACACCAGTTACATGGGAAAGAGAATGCACAAGCACTTTTTTGGGACTTTCAGGGAGCAAACCAGAACCAGAGTGCCCATCACAAAAGGGGGCCGTTCCCCCATCATCCACCACTAAATCCACCACTACATGGTCACAACGAGGGATGTTTCTTCAGGTGTATAAGTATAGGTATATAAGCATGTTAACTCCTTAAATGAAAAACCCTAAATAAACAGCTGTGGTACTCCGTACTAGTATGTATGAATGGAAAGTTTTCAATCCGAACAGACCCTATAGAAATATTTTCACCTTCAACAACTCAGTCGCTAGGAGAAGTAGTTCAACCGGCTTGCTGAATGATTATTGTTAATTCATATGGAGCTTATTCATTTCCACTATCATTAAAAGCTGATCTTAGCAGTTGAAGACTCAAATAGGCTTTCTTAAAAAGCACCTATCCTAGTAGACTGATTATATTTGTCCTATGTACTACCTTAACCCCTACCTCCCTAATAGACAATAACGCTAAAGATGGCAGCTCCAAAGACTCTGTTGTGTTTTGCTGCAAAGCATGCTGGTAAAAAGCTCCCTAACGACCACCTAAGGATGTAAACATTTCGGTCTGCCGTTTCGAATAGCTAGCGTGAATTCGAATTGACATTGGATGCAACATGGTCCAAAAGGAAACCTTTCCAAAGTAGAAAAAGTAAAGTTTTGATTCGAATGGAAGTTTTAATAAAAGATTCGCGTTCGAATTGCAAGTTTTCCTGTTTGTTTGTTTATGTATTGATTACTTGTTTTGAACTTTACCACAGCTAGCCAGTCGAGAGGGCAGACCAACAGTTTTATGTTGTTAGGTGGTGGTCAGAATGCTTTGAGTGGCTGCCATCTTTAGCGTTGTTGTCTATTGATCAAACTAGGACTCAAGCTCATAATCTTACGGCTCAAAAACAGGACTTGGCATTTCCGCCTTGATCTTGTTTTTTGTCAAAAAAAAATGCAGCAGTCAAACTTGTTCAAAGAAGAAATTCTAAACGTACCTAAAGTTTTACAATAACATTTTTAAACATACCAATAAATTTTTTAATCTTTTAACACAAATCTGATTTCCCATTTTCTTTCACAAATAGTGTCGTGTGTGTGTATACCTAACATGGTCCTTGCATTACCTATATTTGCAACTAGTTAAACAAAACCTATGCTTTGTCAGACTTTGAAGGAAGATGGGGATCAGGGTAATTATAATTTTAAAAAGTAATGTTCATGTCTCAAATTTAAAGCCATCAGCTTTGTTTCTATATTATTTCTTTGCTTCTATAGGCTTTATCAGCTCATTAGAAACTTTCATCTCTTCTGATGTCTTGGAAAAATCTAACTGTGATACCCCATGCAAGCTGTGACATATGATGGGGGCTCCACTATACTGCCAACATACATGCCAAGGTTAGGTAACTGCCATTTCTCTTGGGATTTTATCCAAAATCACGTCTTGGTTCCTTCATCACAAACAGCAAAAAATAGACAATTGCCTAAACCACTGTTGCATATTAGTATAACTGCAGCAGCGAACACGACAGTACAAATCGTGCAAGGTTTTCTTTCCAGGAAGAAACTGATCACATACAGTATCATGAAAATTGCATTGTTTGTCCATAGTGCAAAGTTTGGAGGCTTGGGAATTAAGAGCAACGGTAATAACCACTGTAAGCAGTACATTTTGAATAGAAATGAACAATTTAAATTCCCTTGTGTGTCTTTACGTTCTTTAGTGCAGACGAGCACCACTGAAGAACACTCTAATTGCCCAAGCCTTTAGGCCCTTTTTCAAACCTCGCAGTCAGACCTTCTTCCAACGCGTCCCTCCTGCTTTAACCGCCTTTTCTTTTCAGTTTAAGATATCCAAACATCATTTGAAAACCTCTCACCAAATAACAACGCAACCATTAAACCAGATCTTGTTCAAAGGCCCTGTTTCTTCAGTCGACTTTATTCCACACAGCTTTCTTCTACAACTTCGTCATGGCCTAAGCTTCGAGGTTCGCAGTAACAATGCGCAATGGACGATGGGAAGATAAGAGACATTAAGCTTCCGAAGCGGATATTAGTGACGTCATAAATATGACATTCAAATTTCGTCATCTTACATTTGCCAACGATGGTATTCCTATCCATATTCTAAAGATAGCCCAATAAAATGAAATTGAATTTCAACTTTTAAGAAAGTTTCAACTTGAAAGTTTCAACTTGGAAGTTTCAAGAGAACTTGGACATTACAACAAGATTTTTTCACAAAGAATAAAAAAACTAAAGTGTCAATTCAATTTCTAAATCCTAATCTCATAAATTATAAAAACAAGTTAGATAAAATAAAACTTCTAAAATCATCCAAATATGATTGAATTTTACGCGAAAATGAAGAAGGATATCGCTTGAAGGCATATTCCTCCGCAGCAAATGTTGCGTTCGTGCGCAGCAAATTAAGGTGGAATACTTCAGCTGAAAGGTGTTGGCCTAAATCTTCGCTATTTCACGAATATGGACTGAAATCCGTCCATCTTGCCTTAGAAGAATGGCAGAGAAGCATGCTGATGATGCTTTACCCATAGCTGATGAATCAGGAAACACACTAGGTGAAGACAAGCGTGAAGATTCTGCAGAATCAGGGAAGATTGGTGAGACGGACTGGAGATAAAAAACGGGCCTAAATTTTAATCAAGCCAAACAATTTGTGAAGCTTCATAGCTTCGGCATCACGTATGAAAATTTTGCGAGGGGGAAATTTCTACAAGAAAGTAACCGGGAAAGTAACTTATGTATTTAATCATAAAGGTCTTAAAGTAAGATTTTGAAGTATTTTATTAGCCAATATTCTCTGAAGGGACGATATAACAGCCAGACTTCGATTTGTATGTCTTTTTGCTGTTGTCAAGATAACATATGGGTGGGGCATATCCTGCATGGACAATTTAGTTTTTCAGAATAGATAATCTTGAGTCCAGACTGGAAAGTGTGCATTTTGCGCGTGCACCAAGCCAGACTGGAAAGTTTGTATTTTGCGCGCGTGCAGGTTGAGATGGCCTAAGCATGATTTTTGTGGAAATTTGGTAATTTCCGGGGTTGAGAACCATAGGTTAAAAGAATAGATCTTTTGTTTATTGGCAACTGCAGGGCCCAGATAGAAAACCGCGTAAATTCATACTCGTGCAATATCTTGCGTGCGCTCTACAACTTTCCAGTCTGGTCTTGAGTATAAAAATTCCTTTATGGTCCAGTCTGCAGAGTGTGGTAACTGCACGCACAAGATTTTTTACAAAAAATTTATGTGCATGCCGATTTTGAACGAGATCTTTTGTTCACTACTTTGACAACGAAGGAATCAAATACCTTGCCAGCAAGCACGCCACTGCTTTGTTGGTCTGCACGCGTGAGATCTCGTTGAGAACTGCCATACTCTGCAGACTGGTTTATGGTCAAACCTTGTTTGAGATTTTGCGTTTGAGATTTGTTAAGAGTATTCTGTTGCTTTATCTCTGCCTTAAACCGATCCTTCTTTTCAGATGAAAGAGTCCATTATGAGCCGTCACATCCAGAATGCGTTGTATGCCTACAAATGTGCCACCACCCTGTCAAATTGCCATGTGGTCATATATTCTGCTTTCTTTGCGTAAAAGGGGTGGCAGCAAGAAGTCACAAATGTGCTTTATGTAGAGCTGATGTACCAGAAGATTATTTTGAAAACCCCATTGTGGTAAGTGCCTCCAGAATGGTATAATATGCTAAGCCATGCACATCGGTTTAATTTGCAGCTTTTTCCATTCTTTATCCCTTATCTACTGTATATATATATTACTGAAGGCTGAGCAGGTGACATCAATGGTGGTACTCCTAGAAACAATACCAATCTGTTGTTTTGTGTTCTGATGGGATAATTCTCTAAAACAGTTGTTAGGTACTGTACAAGTTTAATTGTCATCTTTCGGTTAATACAGTATTATCAGATATGTTTAAAAAAATATGAAACGATTGTGGTGTCTAAGAAAATGCTTTCGATTTTTTAATATCATGTCATGGGTCTTGCCTTCAAGACATGCTTCAACATTTTTACCACCAACTCTTCAATCTACTTTTATTTTTAGGTAAAAGTAAGAATTGAAAAAACCTGTTCAGAGGTGCCAACTTCTTCACCAAACCATGACACTACAGTATACAAATGGTTCTACGAAGGCCGCAATGGATGGTGGCAATACGAGGACAGGGCTTCAGATCAGTTAGAGGAAGCATTCACAACAGAGAAACAAACAACTGAAATCTTAATTGCTGGGTTTGTGTATATTGTTGATATAGAAAACATGGTTCAATACAGGAAGAACTACCCAACTCGCAGGAGACGCATCAAAAGGGACAAGGCACAAGCTGACAAGAAAGGGGTAGCTGGGTTGAAGTACCAATCAGAGAGTCAAGCTGGTGCTACTCAAAGGGGGTCTGGTACAGAGCAAGAAGTGAAAAATGCCTCTGACGAGCAGCACAAACAAAATGTAAATGAACAAGTGAATACTTTAGCTGAGAAGTTAGATAAGACTCTATGAGCAATTTATTTATTTGTAGAGGTGAAAATGAAATACTAAATTTCCGTAGTGTTTCTAAAGTAAATGGTAGCTTTGAAATCTCTCAAAAACAAGAGCATTTTGTCCCCTAAAAAGTTCCTTCATGTATTATTAATTTTCCTAAAAATATGAGACATTCCCATTATTCTGAAAATCTCATTATTAGAGAGAGAGGACTCAATGTTATTAATCTCACGTCCGAAATAAACGGGGTTGGTGGAAAATTTCCCAAATCCTAATATACAGAGCGGGTCTGGAATAAACAGGGAGGATGAAAAGTTTCCTGTAATCAGGTAAAATGATGCACAAGCAAGTTGTTTTTGCTGTAGAGAACGTCAAAAACAAGCTGAGCGTAAAAAAATACTATAGCAACCGAAAAACAAAATTCAGAATACATTTCAGGAATCATGACTTCACATTTCAAGAAGTTCAACATCAATAGATAAGAATGTCTGGAGTATGAATGCATGGACTAAGTCTGGAAAAGAGTAGTGAATGGAGATATAACTTGATTTGGATGTATATAGTTTCTGTAGATTTTTTTATCAACATACTCCATCATTAATCTAGTGTCGTTTCTTTCTTGATGTTCTTGTCTGATATAATTGATGGACATTTCATAAAATGCTTGATGCTGAATAAGAGTTACAGTTTGTGTGTTGACATTTTGAAAATTTCTTGTGCTCCTTCAAGTAATATGTAGACTTGCCCCAAGTCTATTTCATGAAATCCTTCTGACCGATCCCTTCTCCATAGTTCCCGGATCCGCCATTCCGTTACGGAACAAAGGGGAAAGAGCGAGAGAGTCTTCAATACCGCATTCACACTGACGGAGTTAAATCAGCTTTATCTAAACCTGGTTAAATTTCAACCAATCAAATGCATTCGATTTGTTGGATTGACCCCAAGTTTTTCTAGCAACCTCGAGGATACAGATAACAGGGATAATTGATTTGAGACAGACGAAACTGTTGCATTGCAATCGCCATTGATTTACTAGAGGATGGAAATATGAAGCAAACAATATTCTACAGCCAGGGCCGTAGGAAGCATCTTAAACTTGGAGGGGCACGAAACTTCGAAGGGCACTTCTTCATTAAGGCAAAGGGGCATTTCCTCAAACAAAAAGGGCGATTTCTCGTTTATTCCAAAATCTTGGGGGGGGGCACGTGCCCCCAGGGCCCCCGGTTCCTACGTCTCTGTCTACAGCCACACTTTCTCAAAATTTGATCATAAATTGCACAGATAAGCTCTTTTCTACCCGATGGATGGAAAGTTTCTGACCGCCATCCATGTCTGACCCCCACACACAGCACATGTCTGACCGCTATCCATGTGCTGATTTCAGTGGCGTAGCCAGGGTGCTGTCGTTGGGGGGGCAAAATTGCGAGCGAAGCGAGCAAAAATTGGGGGTCCGGGGGCTTGCCCCCGGAAATTTTTTGGGGGCCACGCCCTTCAGAACGTAGGAAAACGCCCCTTTTTGGAGACACCATCCTAATATGAGAAGGAGAAGAGTCCTCATGATGGGCTATTTGGCGAGAAAAACTTCGATAATCAGGACGAGGTGTGGAGACATTCATGATCTTCCAGGGGCGAAGCTAAAGAAAATTATTGGGGGGTGCAGACCCTCAACTTGCCGACAAAAATGGCGTTCCTCGCAGGGGCGGATCCATCCTGAAGTTGAACGGGGTGGCCCGAACTGCAGACCCAGCCCGAACCAACAGAGAGGGCACCGAAAGTGAGAAGTATTTGCAAGTCTGGTATGGAAACTTACTGAATAACGCCAGAATTGTATGTTTTTCGCCACATTCTGATGGAAACAGTTCAACGAGTGCGTTAGTGCAGGCCCGTAGAAGTATTTTAGCGATTAGGTGGGCATCGTCTCGCGCCGAAGGGCGGGGGCCTGCCACGCCCTTTACTTTGGCTTAGAACGTCTCTCCTGACTCCATGTTGGCGATTGCTAAAATTGAAAGTTAAACAACGTTTGTAGCAAAGTTTCTATAAATTAGCACCTACAGGAAAATTTTTAAGGGGCATACTCTTTACTTTGGCTTAGAAAGCCTCTTTCGATTCAAAATTTTGCCATTGCTGAAATGGAAACTTGGAAAATTTTGAAAAATTCGTACCACACCAAATCTATAAATTCTTGATTAACCGACAAACTAAAAGTTGGGGGGTGCCGCACCCCCCTTTGGCTACGCCCCTGGGATCTTCCTATTTAGTGCTGTAATAATTGAAAAGTTTGATAACGAAAAACATTTGTGTGCGTAACGTCGAGGATAGTAATCGAATAGGAGCGAAGCGAGGAAAAGCTCAGTCAATAATTCTGACATTGTTTGCTAACATAAGTAAATCAATTACTTCTAAGAACATAGAAATCTTCGAAAAATGTAAGTTCCTAGCAGAAGCAGAATGATAAAGCTGTCACTGAATGACATTTCTCTTGCAGGATTATTAATTTTGCCAGAAATTTCATTGACCCCCCCTGAGGTGCCGATTTTATTGCAGATTTGGGCTTTTCTCAGACACCAACTTTTTGACCATTGGGGGGGCGACCGCCCCCCCTTGCCCCCCCTGGCTACGCTACTGGCTGATTTAAAAGTCGTGTTTCGTGGCCTCAATTTTCTTACATATTTTTAGTATCTTTTCCTACGGAAAACATATGTTTTGCAGTACTTTTACGAAGCAACTTTTATTACTTCAACTGTCAATAACTACATTAGGTTAAGGTGATTTCCTTTCACATGGAACGTTCTAAAAAAGGGCTGTTTCCTCTAACCATGGGGCTAATGTTTCATGCTACAAACAACCAGAGGCTACATCCTTCTAAATAAACAATCAAACGTTTAAATATTACCATGGGCGTAGGGAATGCCCAACGTTTAGGGGGGCTTAGCGTGGATATTGCCCGAATATGATGGCCTTATTGAAGGTGAAGGTGAAGTTGCGTTTTTTAGCGCCAAGCGCTGGGATCGCAGAAGTAGAGAAGACCTAATCGAGTCCGCGACCCCTTGTCATGACGCTCCAATGGTGGGGCTCTACCTGGGATCGAACCCTGTCCGCCTGACTGTTCTGGCTGCAAAGTCAGAGGATTACACCACTGCGCCACAACACCTTCATTGAGATAAAACTGCCCGAACGGAGCCTAAAATGCGATAAATGTTGCCTAATTGGGGGGCTGCAGCCCTCCCAGCCCCTATGCGTCCTACGCCTATGAATATTACCACTGCCTTGTCGTTTATCCTTGGATGGAGAAAGACTAGGAAATGGTGTCTCTGAAAAAAAACATTGCTTTCCAATTTGACTGGCCAAGACGGAGAAGTAGGCCTCAACAAACAATATGAGATTACCTTCATACAGGCGAAGTTTGTGCTATAATGTATTGTATTCTGTACAAAACAGAGAAACCGAATAATATATAGGTCGAAACACAGGTGGCGGAGAAAAATTGTAGATTTGATAAAATTTGATCTAATTGATCACAACACAACACAACGCACAACACCATGTGGGCCTAAACGGATACAAATAGAACCTGAACTGACAGAGAGAAATGTGACACAATTAACAGGCAAGTAAGATCAAATTTTATCAAATCTACAATTTTTCTCCGCCACCTGTGGTCGAAATATCAAAAAGAGACTCCAAAAGGACAAGAACTATCTTCAAATTGGTCACTAAAATGCAGAATTTCATTCTAATTCTAATCTAAACAGAATTCTATTGATCAGATTTTCCTTGAAGAGATGGCTTTCAGTTTGTCAGAACCGAAGCTCTTCCCTCTAGTCCTTCTCTAGTGGCACCCCTGAGCTGAAGTTGCAGCTTTGAATCTCATAGATGCGTTAAACTGATCATGCTAACAGATGGGCAGCAAAAAGCAAAAATTCAACATACAAAAAGACAATTAGTTGTAAATACTATCCAATCAACTGTATGACAATATGCACCAACAACGACCTTTAGACTAGCGAAGAATACCAATACTAAATTTGGGGGGCACTATATATATTTTGGGTACTGGGGACGCGCCATCGGGAAGGGTATCGTTCTCACGATTTTGGTATAAAGAACGGTATCAATTTTCACGATTTTGATTTAAAAAACAAATAAATAGGCCAGTTTTTGAAAAATTGGTATAAAGTCGGGTATACATTTTCGAGAAATTGGTATAAGGAACTGGTGTGTTTTTGAAGCTTGAGTGGCAGGTCCCCAACCAAAATCTGGGCAAGTGGCTCCCCCGGGACTAAATTGGACATTTTCAAACTGGTAGAATGCAAATGCTATGTTTTGCCCAAATTTTGGGCAAGCGATTAAAACCAATTGTTTTTCTCCTTTAGGATTATGCTTTAAATTAATTACTTAGAATTCAAGCGTGCTGTCTTTTTTAGCGTAAATGTAAATGGCTAGTGCATCTTTCTTTGAATTGAATAGCTTGAAAGCAACTCAACGTACTTTGCTGTAATTCTAAAGTGGCGATTTTTAATATGCTGATTATAATCAAAATGGTGGCGTTTTTATTCAAGAATTCATGGAAAGTAGCTTTGAAGAAAATTAAAATCACTGTAGATCCTAAATTAAAGAAAGAAAAATAGTACAATCTTTAAGAGAAAAATAGTTCATGAAGGTCTACAATATGGTGGCAAGCAGAAATCTGTCACTCTTTTGGTAAGCGATTTAGAAATTTGATGACGCCAAAGCCTCAAATATAATAAATGCAGCCATTTTGAAAATAATCAAGACAACGAGAAACGCCAAGATAAGCCTTTCATTTCAAAGAAATGGTTAATAGAAGTTTTCATCATCTTTTTTAAAGGCTCTTGGGAAACCGGCATGCATTGCAGCCCTATTTGTGCTCCTAAATACAATCTTTATGCAATAACTTATTCTATTCTACCATCAACCAGTGGCGTCGCCAGGGGATGGACTGGGGTGGACATGTCCACCCCAGTTTGTCTGAGTGCTATTTATTCATAATCAAAAATGGTGTCAAAATGGTTGGGTATACCTTACAGAACCAAATTCTTTACTTTATCCACCCCACTTTTACAAGCTGGCGACGCCCCTGCAATCAACTCAAACCAGACCTGCATTTGCAATCCAAATCCGCTATGCCTGCAACCAATCGTGCATTGTGGCCATATACAAGACAGATGACAAACCCATGATAGACCAGCTTTTGATGTACAATGAGCGACCTTTCTCACTTGAAAGGGTGGCTGCAAGTATGCCACCCCAGAAGATAAAATACGGAAGTGTTCTGCGAGTTCTTAGAACAATAGTCTCTCCATTTCCAGGAAATCTGCCAGCAGTTTCTTCGCTGTAAAAATGTGACAGCAGCCTACGGAGAAGAAGTTGTAAAATAGGATTTTTTTTATATAATCCAGTAAAAGTTACAATGACATATTATTAATTACACTACTTGCAATATTACTGTACTGTACTACTAAAACGATACCACAGGAAACAAAAGGCTGTGTCTACCCTGCAGCCATTACATAAAGTCAACACTACTTATGTATACGACGTAAGAAAAACAAATCAACAATACACGTAACTACTACAAACAAAAACAAACATAAGACAAAGAAAAGAAAAACATTTACTGAAAGGGGACGTGGTGGTTGTGGCTTGTGACGGAGGTAGTTACTAATAGGATTCTTCGTGATATATTGTAAAGATTTTCTAGATAAAAAGGAGTTTCAACATGACACCNAGGAAATCTGCCAGCAGTTTCTTCGCTGTAAAAATGTGACAGCAGCCTACGGAGAAGAAGTTGTAAAATAGGATTTTTTTTATATAATCCAGTAAAAGTTACAATGACATATTATTAATTACACTACTTGCAATATTACTGTACTGTACTACTAAAACGATACCACAGGAAACAAAAGGCTGTGTCTACCCTGCAGCCATTACATAAAGTCAACACTACTTATGTATACGACGTAAGAAAAACAAATCAACAATACACGTAACTACTACAAACAAAAACAAACATAAGACAAAGAAAAGAAAAAAAATAAAAAGGAGTTTCAACATGACACCTTACATCTTAATTTTTTCATTTAATATTCTTGATAAAAAACCCTTTTAAAAATTAAAATATATAAGAAATATAAGAAAATCTTATGAACGAAAAACCCATATTTTAACTTGTTGATAAGAAAACTCCCATTGCTCTTCTTCCAAGGAGTAATGTTTGACAGCCATGCTCTTTAAATGTGCTCTAGGTTACTTTTTAAACGATCAGGTGTTGGTTAGCTCTCAAATTGCTGCAGGCGTATAATTCCATACCGTGACAGTTGCATAATGATGCTCACCTTGTTGCTCGTCCAAAGGGCTTTTACCATTTATCAGATAAATATGAGACCAAAGATCGCCTTTGGGCTGTCTGCAGTTTAATTGGCTCTTTTCGAAACAAAATAATCTGCCGCTCTGAAAAAATCAACATCTGGTGGGATGCAAGAAACTGGTCCGAGTTGACAAACAGCCTTATCTCAACATATAAAAATTATGTCCCAGGTTTCCTAGATGGGTCGAAAAATTTCCTGCCTTCTCCTATTTTGTGCTACAAAATCCGACATTTCGGGATTATCTTAAATACTGCAAAGGGCCTTCACCTCTAACTAGATACACATGCGGTGAGATACATATTGAGTGGGCATGCGCACAAATTTGCAACTCTCAACCCCCCTTGTTTCATGGAAAAATTCTTAATTTATGTCAAAAAGATTATAACACGTAGTTTAGTATGTTTCGTTTAAGAAGAATAGCAGAGTCTGTTGTGTGCTAAATTCTAGATACCGGGTGTCCCAAAAAAGTACTCCTGTTTGAAAAATCACCAACATTTGGATACAGGGCCGATCTTTAAATTTCTTTTTTTGGCAAGTAGATCAAAGACCAAATTATTTTCCCAGGTATAGCTGATCTTGTGATTGGTTTCAAAAATAGCAAAATTAGCTCTTTTTAGGGCTGCCTGGTTTTGAAGCATACTGCAAAAGAGTACTGATGATTACCAGATTAATTTCTTTTTGTAAATTAAGCTTTTAGTTTGGTCATAAATGTTCATAAATGTCATAAATAACAGAAACGCAAACTATCTTTGTCGACTTGAAGGACAATAAAAATCTCCAAATAATGGCTCCTAAGCAAGATTTACGATGTTGCTCAAAGAGCATAGCTCAGAATAAGGTTTTTCAGCCAGTCATTATATACCCTCTATGTATTGAAAACAAACATTTTATTATCTTTAAATATGTTTGGATCATTAACAAAAGATTATATAAAAGAAAATTTTATAATTGGTTAGATAATCAAGTTTTGGTGATATTTTAAACTGGAGTACTTTTTATTGGGACACCCGGTAGAAAATTAAATGAACTTACTTGTCCTTCTTTGCAAATTGATTATGCAGCCAATCTTTAATCTCCCTCTCCTCCTAAAATAAAGGATTGCTTATGTCAAAGAGTGTTCGGAGGAGATTATGAGACCGACATGATAAGAACATTATTAGAATAAGGGTAAAGTCAAGTCAAAATTTGTTCATACGAATTCAAACCTAATAGAGGGAATCTTATGCGACCCAGGAAGAGCAAACGCTTATCTAGCCTGGGCTGCTTAAAAAACAAAACAAAGTACAACATAGAATATAAGGGATACAAAACTAAGATACAAGGAAATAAGCTATGGAAAATATTAAGATACGGATAGGCTACTTTTGTGATTTTATAATTGCACATGTGATAAATTCTTAATATTTAGACAGAATATCTATGTTTAGCTTTTTTACAAAATGTTTTTGAGAAGAAATGGTCTTGAGTCGTCTCTTTGCTTTATTGAGTCTAAAAACCGTATTTTGCCTAGTTATATATTTACGTTTCCCTTCATTTGTCTCAAAATAGCTCTGGAAGATTAGAGGAAGGGAGTTTGTATTGAATTTAATTTCATGTCAACTTGGGTAGCTGTTTTCCTATTTGGTTTAAATATACAATAGTGAGTTTTACTAATGCTTACTATTAACTTATTAGTTTTGAGTCAAATCTGAAGCTTTTCTAGTTCCAAGTTTACCTCATTACAAAGGTCCTGGAGAGTTTTGTTCAGGCTAAAGAACCAAAATAATAGAAGCTGAAGCGACTGATATCTGCCCAAAGCATCTTGGCAGTATGTAATCTCGATCTTATTTCTTTATTGAACTATGTTCTTTTTTTAAACTTTAATTTAACCGCTACAACATCAACTAAATGGAGTGATCAACAAAACTCCGAAATGACCATAATTATAATAACAGAACGGTTTTTCTTTTACTTTACTTTTTATTTTATTTTTCGTTAGTGTTAGCGTTAAAAAAAAAAATTGTATTCATTAATCACTGAGTGTTTAGCTTGATAGAGGCAACGGGCACCTGGCCTGAAAGCTCATTAGAGTTCTTTCTAGGTGTCCTAAGCTACTAATTTGTTATTAGATCGGTAGTAAAGTATTAAAAGTTCGTATGTTAAATCGTGTTGATGTTTTTAGCTACCGTAGATATGTTGTTTATTAGTTTAATAGCTTGAATTTTGATGAAAATGAAATGAAATGAAATATCCTCGCATGCTAATCTACTGAAATGCTGTTGGTATACTCACATGTGGAAGATCTTTCTGCTTAATTCGTTGCAAATGAATATGAATTTCACTCCCACCAACTGATAAAAACTCTATGGGATAGAAAAATGAGCACTTTAATAACAAATAATCCAGTGCAAGATAGACAAAGCTGCGAGAAAGGGTTTGAATCAAACAGTGTAAGGTCTCGGAATGTGACACTCTTGAAATATCTCCAAATGGAGCGAAAATCGGCCACAGTTTGTGAAAAATTCGGGGAAATTCCGGAAATTTTCTGGTCTAAATTTAAACTTTGAAAGTTTAGAATACACATGAATGTTGATGCTGCTTCGCTGAAGAACAGAGCACTGAAGAACAGAGGAAGATAGTAAAAAGTGTTGACATTGGTTAAAAAACAAAGCAATGAATTCAACGACTTACCTGTGAGGCTACGAGACTTTTGTTTAGGTAGAACAGGTTTCTTTGGATCTTTGTATGCAATTGTAAAATCGTATACTGCGTCCAGGTATGGCCATAATTCTTTAATGCTCAGCTGTGTGAAAAGGAGGAATTGCAATTTAATTCAGATGATTCGGATGATTCGGATAATCTTGGTAGAGGCGCTCAACAGCATCCCCATAAATTTAGAAATAATTGAAGCAACCCCCTGGGTTTACTATTCTGACAGAGAAGTTAACCAATAAGGCACCACTTACTTCAGTGGCTCTAGTTTTTGGTGTTAGCACATGTTCCAACACTGGCAAACCTACAACAAGAAAGGCATGCGGGTTGAAAGATTGGTTAAATAAATAAAAAACCGCCAATTTAAGCCTATATTAGCCAAACTCATCAAGCATTAAACTTGTCAAACTCGCTAAAAATAAGTCGACAAATACTTTCTCGACGATGTCAGGTATAAATTCAATCTGTAAACACCTTTATATACCTAGAATGGCTCCATGTAAATCATTTGACTGATGGGCTACCATGGGTAAACAAGATAAAATGAAATGAAATGAAATCTCCTTCTTCAATCAAATGAACAGGATTCATCGTCAGTGTAAAAGACAGTGGTCTTTGTGGAAACCGATTTTTAATTTGAGGGCCTTTTCAAGAAAGGGCTTAAAGTAAATGAACGGAGATATAGCGACCTAGTCTAAACATAGCACAAAAGAACGACACGCGCCACTTATGATCCTATTGTTTTCATCGATCGGGAGCATCAAATACAATAGGTTATATTTAGATTGACCCAGTCCCCCTAGCCAAGCTGCTTTCAACTCCGTTGATTTACTTTAAAAAAGTGTGGATTGTAAGTTTTCCTTACCATTTGTTCTGGCGAAGTCTTGACTTTCTTTTATCACATTCTTTTTATCAACTTTATATCTAGTTCCCTCAGGGAAAATAACAAGCCAAACCTAGAAAAGAGGGTGATAATATAAGTTAACCAACATATGGATCTTGCAATCTTAATACAAAAGAAATATGGTGGTGGAGGGCCCCTTGAAAATCAGCCATTAGGCTGAAGGGTCTCCCTCCTTAATAAATTGAAATATGAAAAATATGAAAATATGAAATATATGAAAAATATAAAATATGAAATGGTAGTAGACTGATTACACGAGGCTCAGTTTTCCGAATTGAAATGAATGACAGTTATGGTAGTACAAAGGCAAGTGGCCACATGTAGATTAAAGCATTGTGACTCAAGTTCTTCAATTAAGTAACTGAATGATTTATCTTAACGGAAAGCAGTTCTCCTACCTTAGAACTGAATTTACCCAGCTTTATTCACAGATAATTCTCACAATTCCCTGCTCAGATAGCTTTAAATCTCCTTATATTGGAGTAGTGATATCAGTTGACGCTGGAGAGGTCCTTGACATGGAAATTCTCTCAAAAGTTTGTGAAATTTGTAAACAGGGCAAACCAAAGCAAGATCTAGCAACTTTTGAAGAGTGGAAAGCGAGTCACAAAGCTGATGGTTTGTGTCAAATCAATTATGAGGGATCCAGTCCAAATATTTTATTTTATTTTTTTTATATTCATCTAAATGAGATTAAAAAAAGAAACTACAAAATAGATACATTTCTATGTACCAGCTATAGCGGGGAAAGACACTTGGTCATCTGGTCCCCATTATGGCTGGCACTTACAATTCAACCAATATGCACATCTCAAAAGCAAAACAAAGATAAACATATAAAGGGAGAGGGGTTGCNCGACCCATCACATGTAATGAGACAAAACCTCGCACCCAAACCAGCACCCCCGCCACAGAGTGAGGCACAGCACGCAGAAGCGCTTTGGAGGCAACAACTTCACAACTGAATCAAACACCGGCCTGCATTTTCGACTCAACCGGAAGACTTCAATCAAAACGATTTGTTTTGTCGATAAATGCTATTGTAGCTTCCAGGATGATTCGATTTGCCACAACGTTCAATTGGGGACTTCCGAATAAAAACAGATTGCTTAGGGCAATTGAATCCAAATTCGTACTATGTCCAAATATGGAGACAGAGGCAGCATACAGGTTTTGGAGTAGATCAATCACACTCCATAATTAACATAACATTTCTGTCACATTAAATGAAAGCGAATAGCTCCAAATACAATTTGCCATAAGAACAACGAAGACACATATCAAATTGCAAATAAAACTTCATACCAAGAGATCCAACACTAAACGAAGACCAAACTTTTTTCCAGCTAACAACGACTTTGAGTTACCTGTAGTTTTACCAAACACTCACACCAAATAAGGGTTCAGTTAAAAATTTCGTCGAGATGATGAGTAGTTTGAGAAAAAGAATGTTGAAATGACAAATTCAATATATTTACCGGTGTTTTATTCTTGATATAGTGATGCATCCGCCTAAATAGAACAACAAAGATGAAACATCTAAAAGATACTATGAAACTATCTTTAAGAAACATCAAGATACCAACAAGCCCTCAGTTATCGTCGTAGAGCTTTCTATTTCAAATAACCCAATTTAACAAGTTTTGATTGTCATTCATTTCATGGCTATTCTTATAAATGTATTATTTGGAGTTATCCAATATCCCAATATACGTAACTCCATCATAGGTTTTGGCGTTAAAATATGGAATGACATTCCTCAAAATATTACAATTTCTCCCACGAAAAATATCTTTGGAAAGCGTTACAAGCAGCTCTTATTACAAAACTATTAAACAGTCGAAATCCGTTGGTATCCAAACCCCTTACTAGTTCTTTCTTCTTAATTTTTCCTTCACTCTCCCCCTCCCCTGCCTGACATTATATCCATCCGCTGATTACCTTGATATTTGTAGTTTTAGTATTTTTGCTAATTGAATTAAATCATTTTTATATATTCTATATGTATAATATAAGCGTTCGTTAAACCATGTCACTGAGTGAGGGCATATGGCTCGAAAGCTCTTCCAGAGTTCTTTTCATATGTCCTCTTCAGCAACATTGTTCTTAGATGCTTCGTTATGATAGATTATGTTGAAAGCTTTTTCCGGAGTATGAGTAGCATCATTTGTAGTTTTTTGTATCGTAGTTTTAGCTGAGAATATACATGAAATTGAAATCCCCAACACGGAATTCATTTAGCTCAAATACATTGCTTTATTATAAATGACAAGCCCATTGCCTTCCTAAATAGAATTGGCTTATTGCTGTTTTTCAGTTATTATCAAATCTATTTAAAATTGCAGTCAAACTTGAAATCTTTAGCAAAATATGAAAGTTTGGATGAGCATACAGCTTATAGCTTATAAGAAATTCACTTTGATTTACAGTATGAATCAATAATATATAGTTGTATAGTAATTAGAAAGTATAGTAGGTTGTAACGTGTAGTGTAAAATTTTAGATGAATATAAAAAAAAATAATCATAAAAAAGTTCTTTTGGCATATTTCAATCCATTTTCATGCCTGCGTCCACTGTGTGGTTCAAAGCTTATAAATTTTTTCGATTTAGGCAATTTGGAAATTTTCAAATTAAAAATACTAATCAACCAAAGATTCTACTGTATATAATTTAACATCTATCAAGGGTCTATTTTATTTGGATCTAAAATGGGGTTGGGGTTGGTGGATTGCCAATTTAAAGAACTTACCTTCTAATCCATTCATCATTTTTCTTTCCTCCTCTTCTGACATAAACGCAACCATGCTGAAAAGTTTTGAGTTTTTTCAATAGCATTATTAAAGTCACAGAACCATGCCATATTAGAACGCAAATAAAAGCAAAACTTTGTCAGCATCATCAAAGGAAAAATACTACGTCATCGTATTTTCATATGTTGATAGCAATTGCTACTTGCACATTTTCCGTAAACCCTTTCTAAATGATTTTCTGAAAGTCCTGTGCCAGAGATTCATGGTCCTCATTTTCTGAAAGTCAGTGCATACATCTAGCTTTATAAACTTGCTGGAATAACCTTACTTCGACCTAATGGTGAAGTGAAATGAAGGTGCAGTTGCGGTTTTAGCACAAAACGCTGGGATCGCAGAAGTAGCTAAGCGCTAATTGAGTCTGCGACCCCTTGTCATGATGCTCAAAAGGTGCTGGTAGGGTTTGAGCCCCATCCACCTGATGTTCTGGCTGCAAAGTCAATGGATTACAACATGGCGCCACAACACCAATGGAATGCTTTTTGCATTCAAAACAGTCCTGGTTAACCTCTGACTTTTAAAACTCGATTCTGGCTAGGCCTTTATGGCCATCGTCTGAGCGCACAAAGAGTCGGTTAATTAGAGTCCAACCAATATAAACATATATGTCAATCTAAGAAGCATCAGTTCTAACATTCATTCAAAGGAGATTATGGTACATAGCCGCCAAAACAACCACCTCCGTTAATATTAATCTTCAAATCTATGTATATACAGATGATGTTATCATATGGTTACAATACCTGTGCAAAGTAGAAACCATACAGTGGTAAATATCTCAGGCCACTTTTCAGGACATATCTTATTCTGCCAAGAACACCTTGTCTGATTGCCATCATATCAGTAACAACCCAGTCAACTAAAAGATGATACTGTAATTATATAATATTGCATTCAAAATTTGATCTTCGTTTTTAATTAAATTTTTCTCAAGATTTTCCGAAAACATATCCCATACTGTACTTTAGAAGACAAATTTTGATGAAATAAATTTTAATGTCTACTGTATGAGGAGACTTGTAATTATAAATTGGGCCATTTATGGACCTATAATTCATTTGACAATTTAAAATTGTAAATTTAAGCAAAATGGGAACATCTTAATCCCTAGGTATTTACGTACCTGCACACTGGTGATTGCTTATGTAAACAACATTTTCTTTCTCGTCTAATGGCAGAGGATCACCATAAAAGATAATCTAGAAAATAAGACATTTCGGCATCAATAAAAAGTTTTGTGGGAGTTGAGCTACTTTTTGTTAACCAACATAACAACCCATTATGTAATCTTTTGTTTAACAGCTAATGCGTGGCCAAGATAGACTAATGAAAAAGGTTTTGCATGCACACAAAAAATTTCTGGTCTGGGTTATTGTTTCACAAAAAACATTGCTGTATATATACTTAGTATATATACTGGGTGAGTCAGAAAAAACGTGGGGTGTTTGCCAATTTTTATTGATGCAGTTTAATTTGCAAATTCGCTTCTTTAAAGTTTATTGCATAGAAGAAAAGCTAACTTAGATATGAAAATTTGTTTGGTCGAAATCGGTGTTTCCGTTCCAGAATTGCGAGCGATTTTAGTAAAATGATGTTTCGCAAGATTGCTAAAATAGGCCTTCAATTAGATTTATATTCATGCACGTGTGACCTTCTACACCATGACAAACATACTGTTTTTCTACCAAAAAATTGAAACAACGCATGCATTGTGTTGGAGCACTAAAGGAAAAATTAATGTTACTTATGTTGTATCCTTTGGGGACTAGTCATTTAAATTGTCATTGTTAGCAAGCTGAAAGTTCTTTTATTAGCGATACTTTTCACCAAAATGGCTATATCACAAAATCGCAAATAAATAAGGAAAGAATTTAACAAACTAAATTTCTATAACTAATTCAATCTTTCTCTTGCAATATAAAAATTTAACACTCCTGATTTGACTTGTTTTTGACAGGAACATGGCTTGTTAAATGGCCCACGTTTTTTCTGACTCACCCGGTATGTAAGCAATGTTTTTTGTGAACCAATAATGCATGCATCACGCCCTTGCCTGGCGGATGGGTCCCCGGGGATGGTCCGGGAATTCCAAACAGAGGATAAGATTTGCCCCATGTATGGGGCCCTTGGTCATGTAAAGTCCGGCTAATCCCCATTCCCAATCAACGTTGCTGCTGTTGTCTTATCCTGCAGCAACATCAATATCTCGCAATCTGGGGCAACGTCTCCCGTAAAGTTGCTGAATTCTAACAGAATCACCCGACCATCCCCGGGGACCCATCCCCAAGGCGAGGGCATGACTCATGCATAACCCAGACTACCAGGTGAGTCAGAAAAAACAATCCTCGCTTGAAAGGCCACTGCTCCCCGGATATCGAGGCAATAATATTGATAAATATATCGTTTAATAGTGGACATGTTCAAATAAATTCTAAATTTTACCAGACTGAAATCGGCTACTCCCAGTGGCGGCGCCAGCCGCAAAAAAGTGGAGGGGACAAAGGAAGATGAGGGTGTGGGGGCGTAGCCCTAAGGAAAATTTCTCAGGGCCACGCCCTTTTTATACTCAGGAAACGCCGTTTTTAACCTCAGGAAACACCCTTATTTGTCAATCAAACTCTAGAGATAACTACTTAACCCCTCCTTAGATATTTTCTCAACGGATTTAGACAAATTGGAAAACTGACCTCGGGGAAAAGTGGGGGGACTTGTCCCCCCATCCCCCCCCATGGCTCCGCCACTGGCTACTCCCTTCTTAAATTAGGAGGGATTTTCGTAAGAAAGCCCCCCCAAGAAACCTTCAAAAACGGCATAAAATCACAACCAAATTTTCGTCATATTTCTGCCTAAATAGCAATGACTTGGACATGCTGTAGCACGTTTTATCCCTTTGGGAGGATGAAAGTGCCATCCCTGGGAACATAGCAACAATATTCTCGGAGCTTTTATCCTCCCAAGAAGATAACACGTGCTAAAGCATGTGCAAGTGTGCAAGTCATTGCTGTAAGGAAGAAATATTTGGAAAATTTGCTCGTGATTTTAGGCCTGTTTTGAAGGTTTCTTGAAGGGGCTTTCTCCAGAAAATCGCTCACAATTTCAAAACGGAGAGGCTGATTTCAGTTAGGTAAATTTTAAATTATATTTGAACATGCCAACCATTAAATAATGTATTTGTCCATATTATCGTTTTGATATCCAGGGAGCCAGAGGAGCCAGCAGTGGCCTTTCAAACGCGGATTGTTTTTTCTGACTCATCCGGTAGTAGAAAGTTTTTTGGGCGCATGCAAAACCTTTTTCATTAGTCGATCTTGGCCATGCATCAGCTGATTGATTACATAATTTGTCAATTTGTCTATTGTTTTCAACCGCTAACAAGACCAAATGGTTTGTATGTAGAACACTTGATGTGTGGCCAGTTGTGGGCTTGCCTCTTCTGCAATAGCTTGCGTTGGCCCTGTATTCTATAATCAGCCAGGTCTATTATTAGACCTTAAATTAAAAGTGTTTGTTGACCATCTTCTTCCATCTTCCTGTTCTCCACAAAAAAAAAGCAGGCAAGCACCACACACAAAAAGCAAGAATGGTGTGGTGCAGCAAATTCACAATAAATGGAAATAAAATGAAATTTTTGAAATATATCAATACCTTTGTTCCTGAGTATGTCTCAAAGAAATATGTGACCAGAGATTGATAAGAGTCGTAGGCATATTCGTCAACTTTCTCGTACACTCGACGCGGGAAAACTCCAGAAAGCACGCGCCAAGCAAGCCAACCGGCGAAATAATGCGGCGAAACGCCAACAAGAACAAAGGCAGGAAATGCAAACCGCAACGACTGTGTGTGTACAAGAATTGAGAGCATCATAACGCTTGATTCTTGCTTCTCAAGTGACAGATTTCAATCATTTGCGACATCCATGTGAGCATTGAAGTTGCCAAATGTTGACTAGGCCATTTTGCCTCTCTTTGAGGAGGAGGTAATCGTTCAAGCTTCGCGATTTTCGCGAATCTGTATAAAATAGTAAACGCGAAAATTTAGGCTAAAGAAGCGCCGAACAGATCACAGGGGAACAACAAAGTTCGCCTTGGCTGCATGTGGTTGTTTCAGAATCCAGTCAATTAAAGACCACGTTCGCGTTGGAGATTAGAGAATAGAAATCGGAACCTGATTGATTAGAAAATGGGTGCTTATAGATCAAAGCCGTTGACAGAGAAGACATCGAATGATGGGGAAGGAAATGGATTGATTTATGGAGTCTCTGAAATGCAAGGATGGCGAGTTTCGATGGAGGTATGAGTCACTATAGATGCGATGGGCCTAGTAGTTGGTTGGTCAGATTTGATGATCTGACTCAGCTAGAGTCATTGTCGGAATCTCTTGATGTTTAAGGTGAAGAAAGTGAAATGATACCATTTGGCAAACATTTAAATCACAAAGAGCGATGTAATGGCTTGAAATCATCATGCAGAATAGAAATTAAGGCAACAAATCATCATGCAGAATAGAAATTAAGGCAACAACAAGCTTGACTGGAATATTGTTGAAATCAGTTTTTTTGTCTGATCAGTGATTGGTTCACATTGTGAAACTAACAGGAATATGGAGTCTGAAACTAAAAGAATGTCTGTTATATATGAAATGAGATACAGTGTTTAATTTATATTTGCCAAGCAGTACAATTCTTTCGTAAAACTTGAGAATTCTTCAGAATTTATAAAACGTCTTGTGAACTCTTAAGAATTCTTCCAAATTTTGGGAAGCTTAAGCTTCAAAAGTACTGAATTGTGCGCCGTTCAATATTGGACTAGGAGAATAGTTTTTCTAAAATTCTTATGAGTTATTGAAAACTCTTATTATTTTTAAGAATTATTTAGAATTCATGGTTGTATGAGGCCAGGGTGAATTTGGCTACATATTTTAGGAGGATCTTCAGCCACAAGAAAATTTTCTCCTATGCCTCTTACATATTTTGGTGCAATATTTGGGAAAGAGAAATGGCCACTCCCGGGAATCTAGGATTTGTTTCTTTTTTGGTGGACAAATAGGCTGCCCCTTGTTTATCAACTCCCATGAAATGATCTCCCTATGTAGCCTTTATTTTTCCTCTATTTTTAAGGATGCTTGGACCTGTATGCCAAACTTAGATGAATCAACTGCAATGTTTGCGGTATACGATGGACATGGAGGTATTTTTATCCAACTCTCAATTACCAAGGCTCAAGAATTTACATACCGCATTAATCTTATTAATCCCCCCTCTCTATTAACCCCCTCCCTAATAAGCCTCTCCCTTCCAAGCCAGAATTTAAATAAGCCTCCTTTCTATTGGTGTCGTTTGGGTTCAACCCTGCATTGAATTTGTGTGTTTAACTTGCCATCATTTATTGATTTTGGAAAATATGACATAAAAGTGGCAGAAATCTATCACTTTTGGCCTTGGTATCTGACTTTGTGAATAAGCCCCCTTCTTTAATAAGCCACCTCTCTTTTTCAGCCCCCCTTTGTAGCCTCTAAAATTAAAGAAGCCCCCTGGGCTTACAGTATAGCTTTTAGCAATACAAAATATATGTACAGTGCTAGAAGTAGAAATCTGCTTGTTTGCTAGCACATAATCGTATAAATAGAGATAATTTGACAAAACACAAATCCAACTACTCTTGACATATTTTTCTAAGTCTTTATGGCTATCAATAGTTACTGCTTTTTTGTTTTATGTAAAACCAGAGACGTAGGAACTGGAGGGCACATCCCCCCAAGATTTTTCGATAAACAAAAGGTGTCCTTTTTGCTTCCGGAAGTGCCCTTTTTAACTTAATGAAAAAGTGCACTTGAAGTGTCATGCCTCTCAAGTTTAAGATGCTTTGTATGGCCATGTGTGAAACTCCTCTGTGTCAATCAGGAGAGGTAGTGTAAGAAACTAAGCTATCTATGTCTCTGTCCCCATACTAACATTACACTGATTTTCCAATCAATTATTTAGGGCAAGAGGTAGCACGATACTGCTCAAATAGATTAGCAACTTTCATCAAAGACACAGATGCATACAAGAATGGAGATCTAAAAACATCACTGAATGAAGCTTTTTTAAACATTGACAAGTCAATACTTACAGATGAGGTATGTTTGCTACACATTTTGACTTATTTCTGTTATATAGTATAGTATTTGTATATAGTATGATATTGTGACAACAAGACAACAGGACAGCTTGCTATGAGCATGATCAAAATAGATTCTTCTGCTTTGCAAATGTCTCCAAAACATGACAGGGCTCTAAAATACTTCATAAAACGTAAGCTTTTCACATTTCTTATTGGCTCTCACTGATAAATCAAACCCCCAGTTTTTGATGTCATTTGGAAGGTTTTTAAGCTGCCTGGTTTCACTAAATGATGATGATCATGATGATGATAAATTCACAAAAAACGTATATGAATAAGCGAAAGTAAAATTTATTCCGAATGCTGCATCTGCGCATGCGTTCCCGAGACTCCGAATTGGCTTATTGTTATTTTTGCCAATTTCAAATATTGAAAAAAGGCAAAAATTATGATATGATGTACTGTTGGCTAGTTGTTTTAGCTTCCAAACAACGTTTGAATCATTCTTTTTGGTCTATGACTTTACTTTATATGACAAATTTTCTCTTGATAAATCCCTGTTTGATACTTCACTGTAGTGGCTGCTACAATAATCTAAGCAATTTTACATATTGCGTGTAGTTATCAAGCCTTACAGTTAAATCTACATTTTGGACAGACTTTTAAAACAGGCATTGGCTACTACAGTAGTTAGCTATAACAGATCTGTGCTGCAGCTCATTTCAAAGATTGTTAGTGAATCTATCAAGATCATTGCTTGATTATATTGGTTTGAATGTTGATACAGCTTGAGTCAGTTTGAATGTTCATATATGTTGGTTTGAATGTTCAATGAATGAAATCAATATTTTTTCTAGGATATTTCTAATTAATTTTATAAATGCTCCTTCCAGGTAATCAAAGAGCTAAAAGAACTAGCAGGGGATCAAGATGATGAAGAAGAAGATGACGAGGCAGCCATGTTATCGGAAGAAGCAATGTTGCCTATTGAAGAGTTACTTAAAAGGATGAAACAGGTTTGAAATGAAAAGGATAATGCTGAAAACATTTGGGCAATTGTGATGACTCTTCTGCATTACAGCAATTAATAGTACAGAACAATACTATCATCATAGCAGAATGAAAACTGATACACAAAATTAAGTGGTTAGGTTCTGTGGTTACCGATGACCATTCTTTTAGGCCTTGATTTGCACTTAAAGGGGCTGTGCAAGATTTTAGTAAACAAAAACAAAGATCAGCTAGCCAAATCATTAATTGGATGAGAAATTCCTTTCTAATTAGTGTGTGCCATAGAATTTCTTCAGCCCATATTGGTCTTTCCTGTGTTAAGGCTAAATACATCTACAGTAAAACGTATAACTCGGAATCCAGTTGTATCTCTAAAATCATTGATGGTTGAACCTGATTGCACTGGCTAATTCTAGGGAGTTGAAACGTACAGAAAAGATCTCCATTTGCAATGTATCTGATGCTATTTGCCTGATGATATTTATCTGATGATAATTCTAGGGGGGGGGGAGTCATGGCTTTTGGGAAGTTTCACTTGTACAGCCCCTTCAATATTTTTTCTGACCAATTGCTTGTATTAGAAGGTTAGCATGATGTTTTTCTCATTGAAATTTGTTATGGTCTTAACTTACATCAGAAGAGTTAGTAACAAATCAAAATCTGCAAAAAATATTTTACTTTGCACCAGCTCAAACACGTTGCAATCAATATTTTATCAGTGAAAAAAGAACTGTTCCTAGTGAATTTCAATCTATTTCAGGGAAAAAATGAAGCTGCATTTGAAAAGATAGTTGCTAGTAATGGAAATGGATTTGGTTTTGGCAGCGATGACGAGGAAGAAAGTGATGAAGAAGGTGCCTCTCCTTCCAAGGAAAAAGTGAATGGAGATGCAGAAGGTAATTCTTACTGTTGAAATGCCACATAAAAGTTTTAATTTGCATTTAAAATTGAAAGTCTGGGGAAGGGTTATGAAGTTATGCAATACAGTTAGGTCACAATTTAAAGTGAATATGACGCGAAAATTTTTATTGATGAAAAAGGTCAAGTTGAGTGTGCTGATTTCAAATATCAACATTAAACTTTCAAATACTAAGCCGTTTTTTAGATATCGCCGTTTGAAAATCAACTTTCAGCTTGAAAACGTGTCCGGGAGGGTTTTGATTCGTGACGTCAGGAGTTTGGGGAAGTAGACTGGAGATGCCAAAAGAGCAAGGAAAAGTGCAATAATGAAAGGAGTTCTTGAGGTCTCGACGATGTCAGATAGCAAATATTCACACTCATATGCTTCGAATACGATGGCATTTATATTCTCACACTATTTTAGGAATTAATTGTCGCCTGTTGTACACCTAAATTCTATGAAACAACAGAATAGCACTCAATTACTTTCTGTGATTCAACGGGTGAGGTCTGTATTCAACTGCGGGGATATTGGATCTGGGCTTTCAGCATGACTCAGTTAGAACACAATGAAATACAATAGGCATATTAACACAACTGGGCGATTTCAGATCGTAAACAGAAATGCCAAGGTCACAACTTAACATCGCAGGAATCTTTGCATATGTTTTACAGTGCCAAAAAGCCACATGTTATAGGAAGGGAAGAAAAATGCAGGATTATGTGTGCCAGAATCAGCGCGAGATCGCCTTAGAGACTGCATTCATTCCATAACCACTACTTGAGTCTTTGGTGAACGATGGAGAGTCTACAGGTTTGAATGTCTACAGGTTTAGGCCATATTCGTATTTGTCGAAGTTTTATGAGGCTCAAAGATACTAAACAACAACCTTGCCTCGGTAAGTTTTAAATTTGTTATTCATGCTGTCGAGTTGCTGTCGAACTAAACCAAAGACAAGTCCGATGCAAGACCTGTCTGATCAGTGTTTTGATGGTAGAACCGCCTAAAATTATAGCTTGGATATCATAAGCCTGGTCAAGCTTCGTTTCCAATGAAAGCCTTCGTCCCATTAAGTACCGAAATTCGTCCCTTTATAAAGCTAAAAATATCGAAAGTTTTTGCAACAAAGACTATTTATTTTATTTTGAAAACTTGGCCTGTGGGGGATAAAGTTAGAAGTTAGATATGCAAAGTTTGCAAGACGTGCTTTTGTACCTTCGTGTCATCCCATCGTCCCGCCCATGTGTCCTGCAACTTGCAAAATTATCTTTATTACCAACTACTACTCTACTGACGAGAGAAAAATGTTTTAAAATACTGTAAATTTAGTTTTTGAGGCATTCAAGAAACTAGGAGTAAAATTCCTTAGTTTTATTTGGTTATAAGGGTGAATAAACAAGCCAAACCTGTCCGTGTTTATCAAGGATTTCATCATGGTTTCCTGTATGAAACTTGTACGCTATTGTCTCCACACAAACTCTTGACGTCACAGGGACCTATCTGACCTCGCAAAATTACCGCCACTTTTCGATGCAAAGTGGAGGCTGTTCAACCCCATTTTCTGAAGAAATGAGAATCCAAATTCGAAAATGAACGACACCATCATGATCAGCGATGTTTATTGCATAATGTAGGACAATAAAAATTTTCGCGTCATATTCACTTTAAGGTGCAAAATTCTCTAGAAGTGGGTCCTTTTTAGCTGAAACAATAGAAAATCCTTCATATAAGTGGGTACAAAAGCTAATTTTGGCAATTAGAAGTGGGTGTCACTCTGAAAACTGGGCAGCAGACCCCTTGTCAGTGGTCCCCCTCCCCTGTTAATTAGCAACTTTCGCTTGTTCTAGTTTATGGAGCTGTTTGCAGAATCATCGTCACAAAAGCAAGTTTTTCACAGCTTTCTTGTGTTACCTTTCTGTTGTATCCTGGAGCCTCTATCACAACATCACTACTGCTATCAGAATTCTAACTGCACAAGCAAATTGTTGATGACTTAAGCATATGTAGAAACAGTGTTTACTTTTATGAGGTCATTCCAAGATTTCGATAAATTTATAAATAATATTCTACTGTTTCAATAAAGCATTCATAATTCATTTCAGATTCAAGCAATAAAGTGGAGCAACAGAAAGCCGACGACAAAAAAGACAGTGAAGTGACAAAGAAGGATGCACAGGAGGAAGAAGAAAAATTAAAAAAAGATGTGCAGACAGAGAAGAAAGGGAAGGGGGAGAGTGAGGAAGAAGAAAAACAAGAAAGCAAAGAAGAAGTAGAGGATGACATGGAGGAGCAAGAGGGGGATTCGGAGGAGGAAGAAGTAGAGGGAGAAGAAGATAGTGCAGAGGAGGAGGAGGACGATGAGGAGGAGGAAGAGGACAGCGATGATGAAGATGGTGAAGTTTGTGTTCCTGAATCAGATGAGGTATGATATAATAAGTGCGCAATTTTTAACTATATATACTATCTATTACTTTCACGTGACTCTTGCTTCCAATCAAATGGTTTGATTGTCGGTCTGGGAAGCTTTGTTTTCAAAAGACACACAACAAAGTTTTCTTTATATATATCTTAGCATTCTCATTGAAGTCATGTGTATAATATCTCAAAGTGTAAGTTAGCCTTTCTGATATTCACTGGCGTAGTTATCAAGGAATCATTATCAACACCTTTTGCCCTGTATCCCAACAAACAGGCAATCATTTTGGTAGCCACCAGAATTAGATAATGTTTATCCTGACGAGCAATTGCCAACTTTACAGCATGTTACGGTGATAATCACATTGGGAGCCAGACTTTCACAAAGCTAACAAGCAGAATTAAGCAGAATATGTTAAGCAATGTTTTTGAAAAGGTTCAAAAACATTTTCTAATTGTCACAAGCAAAAAATGCTCCTCGATCAAATGTTTTGCGAGGAGGCCAAACGGACAAACAGTTTGCTTGGCAAGCAAATCTCAAATGTTTTGCACACCCTGCTGGTTTGGCCAGGGCTTTCGCTATGTTTTAAGCTGTTTAAATAATGTAAGGAATGATGATATACTATATATATTGGTGACTTACCCTCTGCTCATCTTAGTAACATCCAACTATTCTAGTCTCACAATCCATAACTCTGTTTTCTTCAGGTCGGCAAAGACAGTGGTTCAACGGCAATTGTTGCCTTGAAGCGAGGAGACCAGTTAGTTGTTGCAAATGTTGGTGATTCAAGATGCGTGCTGTGTCGAGGAAAGAAAGCAGTTGATATGTCAGTCGATCACAAACCAGAAGACGAAGGTGAAACCGCAAGGATTACAAAAGCAGGAGGGAAAATAACTGGGGATGGAAGAGTAAATGGTGGACTGAATCTATCAAGGGCTATTGGTATGTTGAAATTAATCTGAAAATGAAGAGCTAGAAATTACACGTTTTTTGAATATTTTCTCTTAGCAAAAGTGGAAAATAATTCAATCGGCAACTATCATCAAAATATATTCAAAAGTAGATTGACCAACGTCAAGTAAATAGTGCAATACCTTTTCAAAGAAGTTTCTGAACAAGACTATGTTCAGAACATACTGTAATGAAGAGAAATTAATATTCAAAATCAAACTCTGTCATCATCGGTTTTTTTTTTATGATTAAACTGATCTTTTAATCTTGCAGGAGATCACAACTACAAAGTCAATGAAGACTTATCTCCACAGGAACAAGTTATCAGTGCATCCCCAGATATAAAGGAAGAAACCATTACAAAGTGAGTTACTACAACACCACTCTTTTAACCTCAATCGTATCCACCAGTGGCGGACACTAGGGAGGGCGAGGGGGTGCGGTCGCCCCCCCCCCCAATGTTGGAGGAAACGAATATCTTTTGTTTAAAAACAATAGGAGTAAACAATACATTTTATCCGAAACAATAGCTTTGCCCCCCCAATATTTGTCAAAGTATACGCCACTGCTCGTATACCATCAAAACACAATGATTTGTAACACTGAACTGTGTTCAAATGTAATCTTGCCTTGTGCTTCTGTTGATCCTGGCTACATTTTCTTTAAGATTTCTCTCCATTTAACACATATTTATTTTGCATTTTCAGAGAGGATCAATTTATGATCATGGCTTGTGACGGAATATGGTATGTATCTGTTTGTCTTTTTTTAAAGTCTTATGGGCCGTATTACTATTCAAGGGTGTGTTTGATTGGTACCGATTCTGAAAACGGTAGACTTGGTAGACTCGGAATTTGTGTTTGATTGCCTCTGAAATTCTCAAAACGGTAGGTTTGGTAGGCCTTCTGAACCTTCTGCTCCAAAAGGCAGAATGTTTGGCAGACTTTGGAGAGATTCTCGTTTTCATTAGCGAACCCTGGTGGTGAATTCGAAACCTACCGTTTCCAAGATTTCTGTGTTTGATTGGGAAATATATTTCCATCTCTGCGAAGTCTACCGTTTTCAGAATTTGGTAGGTTTGGAATTACCAATCAAACACACCCCAAGATTCCTTGTATAAGCGAAACGATTATAAATCAAGTGAAAGCTGTTTATTCTGGCACTTATCAAAGCACGAAACGTCAAAAGATGAAATGCGATTTTATACCCGGCTCTATTTTGAAATAAGCCAATCAGAAACATCCCAAGCTTTCGGGTGACCCAAAAAAATGAAGCTTTTTGACAAATCATCAAAATGTGATTATGTTCCTGATCTTTAAATTTTCTTTTTGTGTATTTGTGTGAAGGATCAAATAAATTAAATAGATGATCGTCATCTTATTCTTCCGGGAGAGAGTTAAACAAAATTGTGGCATGAAAAAACATATTTTGAGGAATAGTATTTTACAAAGTATTGCATTTTTAGCGAAATACCTATTTCTTGCAATTTCATATGAACTTTCGAGTTTTACTGATAAAAGAGCTTTGTCAAGGACGTAGGCAGCCAATTTCAGTGGTATTACGGGGAAAAAATTCAAATTAATATTCATTTCCTATGATTTTGGAGTATGCTTCAACTCCAGGTAGCTTGTAAAAGCAGAAATTCTAACAAATTCAGTGCAATTTCAAGACTTTGCAATATATCTAAGATTAAGTTGGTCCTTGACACGAATGCACGAAAAGAAATTTTAAAATCGATGATTTTTCAAAAAGTTTCACTTTTCTCTGGGTCACCCGGTAGATTGCGTATTGTGTTTTGAAAATACTAGGGCCGTATAAAATTAGCGTGAACCATATGGGTATACAACCTCATTTACACCTGGGTATAATTAGAATCTCGTTTCATCGTTCGATTATTATTTTATGTCTCCATACTCTGATGCCTGTCTGACGAAAAAGCTTTTGGAATGATTTTATCTTGTTTTTAATTTTTCAAAGCAGTATTTGTAGCAGCATTGCCTGCATTAAATCTAAACTCTTAAGGGCCTGTTTATATGAGGAAAGCTATCCCACCTTCCAGGCTATGAGCTGTCAGGTTGGATGAAATCTGCGCCTGTTTAAATGTAAAATTTCATCTCACCTTCCAGCTTTTTCAGCCCACCTCCCAGCTTATAATTTCAGACCATAAGACTCATAATTGGTGTTTGGTGACAGCAGCAATTAGGTTTCCTATTGTTTTATCTTGACTTGTGCGCAGAACAGACGATTTCATTCCGTTTATATGGGAAATTGTCATCCCACCTAACTGGGATGGCTCGTTTTCCATATAAATGCAAGATGACAATTTCAAGGGATCGTATAGCAGGGTGGGATCTCAGCTCACAGCCTGGAAGATGGTGGGATGATTTTTCCCATATAAACAGGCCCTAAAGCGCTTAAAGGCACACCTTTCTTAAGACAAATGCGCGAGAGCGAGGTAAATGCTACACATCAACATGTTCGATTTGTGTCCTGCTGAAAGGTAGCTTAAATACAATATTCTCTTTTATACAATAGGAATATATTAACCAGTCAAGAGGCTGTTGATTTCGTGCGTGAAAAACTGGAGCAACAGAGGAAAAATGGAAGCATTTGTTTATCGAAAATATGCGAACAGGTAGGCTACTGCTTCAACTTAAATATATACTTTTTCACGAAATCGCCTTTTAAAGATGATTCATTTTGCTTAGATGGGTGTCTTTTTACGTTGATGGCAACTTGTTGATTTAGTAACAGTCGTCATCGGTGAACTTCACAGTTTGCAGGTTGAATTTGGGAATCTGGTATGCAAAGTTTGCCATGAAAGAGAAATGCAGACATTTTTGTTTTTGGTTCTTGTCAGTCTCACCGATAGTTGTTGGCCTTATTAGACCAATAGTTGTTGGCCTTAATTAGCTTTTAGCTATTCCATTAGAAAAGCCAACTTTAAATAAATTAAATTAATGATAATAATAGTTAATGCGTGATTTAGTATTTTGAATGCACTGGCTAATTCTACGGAGCTCAAAGAGTCACTCCTAAAAAAATTCACTCTGTTTAAAAAATCCCCAAAACTCGATTATTAAACCTATGATAAACATTTCTTTTTTATTTCTTTTGTCAAGGACACAAAAATGTTTGCAGATGATAAAATATTTGTTTTCAATACTTAAAGATTAAAAAAATTACACGTTAAAGAACTTATTTGGAGCTATACTTTTTAAGAAACATAGTCAATCTTGCCTAATAAGAGCCAACATTTTCAGATTTTTTATAATCCTTGAAAGTCTCCAATGATATTAAAGGGTTTGTGCAAGGTTAAAAGCTTGCATTTGCAAAAAGCAATAAAATCTAACAATATCCCATTCAAATCGAAGGTGCACAGGCTTCGTGAACAATGGATAGCCAAAGAAACAATGCAGTGTCTGAGTGTTTTCTTTGTTCTATTTATAGACAAGCCTATTTACCATTGCACATTCCCTTTAAGTGTGTCTTTCTGTCATTCATGACCGAATTGAAGGCTTAATATCCACAAAGAATTTGCTCTAGGGTTATCTTTAGAGCTTTTTGGCAGCATGATTCAAAGCCAGGCAGCCCTAAAAGGAATTAAACTTGCTAATTTGTAAACCAATCAGATTATCAGCTATACCTGGGAGAATAAGATGATTCCTTGATCTGCTTGCCAAAACAAGAAATTTGAAGATCGGCCCTGTTATCGAATTTTGGTTATTTTTCAAATAGGAGTACTTTTTTTGGACACCCGGTAGAAAATATCGTTATTTGCTGCTATTTGAGGGAGAGGATGTCATGGTTTTTTTTTAATTTAGCTTATACAGCCCCTTTAATTTTTAGGTTTTTGAGAGATGTCTCGCTCCAGACACAAGTGGAGACGGCTCTGGCTGTGACAATATGACTTGCATCGTCGTGCTCTTTGGAAATGGACAAATCACAAGTGCGGCTGGAAGTCGCAAGAGACTAGAAAAGGAAACAGAAAATGAGGAAAAACCCAAGAAGAGGCAAAAAGTTGATCAATAAGAGGCCTAGGTATAATGGCTGCACACATTGCATCTCATCCAGTTCACTGTAGCACAAGAGTGAAAGTACACTGGTCGTAAGCGAAGTCAAAGAACAATGTTATAAGAACGAACGAGTAAAGATTTAAAGTGAATATGTAGTAAAAGGGCAATCACAGGTACAATTAATGTGAAATGCAAGGTTAAGATCAAAATTGCAATACTGATGACACATAAGTTAAGATACTGATGCAATCCATTATGAAACTATTATGGAGGTAAAATTGATGAGAAATGCAACACATAAGTTAAGATACTGATGCAATGCGTTAGGCAGTATTTTAGTAGATGCGATAGATTTTTATTCAAGACGAAATGTATAATGCCACTGAATATACTAGTTGCATTTTGTCGATTTTATTCCCTTGTTGTAGTTCACTATCATTTCGCCTGTGAATTGTAAAAGGTAAAATGAATCTGGGTGCCCCAAGCCATTCTACACGCGTTCAAAAAATCACCGAAATTTCATAGCTTTGGATATGCCGAGTTTTTACGTTTATGAGCTAAATTATTTTGATAAACTCTACGAAATGGCGCAAAAGATTTTCTTTGACATTTCTAATATCACTGTTTACCAAAATGTTTTCAGAAAGGAATGCCAGTTGTCAAGAACCGAATTTAAGAATGTTGCATGAATGTAGAATTTGCAAAGCTGCATCCCTTGGGCAAGAATTATCATATATTTTTAAGCTTCTTCTTTCAAAGTGTTAAAGCTGCGTGCTCCGTATGAGATTTTTCAAGCCATTATTTCATGCTGTTTCGCCCACAGAAACAAAACCGTTGTTATTGCTGAGATTAATTCGATCACTGGACATGAGTACTTCATATTTAATCATTTTAAGGAGGGTTGCCCTTCTGCTGAAGCTGTTTCACAAGGGGCCGGCCCTCTCCTGACTTTTGACAAACGGTACACAAATCAAATTTTGGTGATTTTTGATACGTATGAATGCTTTTTGAGGCCACCTAGGAAAACGTAATCGTAAAAGGATGAAGAAATGTTATGTTCATGGACTGGTTAGTTGAAGTCGCATTGGTTGAATTGGATTTTGTTATTATTTTTTTTCATTTTGATTCTACGTTATTTTATCAAAAGCATTAGTTTAAAGTTCGAGAAACGGATTTAAAATTGACAGTTGCAATAACACCGTACCCTTATTACGTTGTCTAGTTTGTGAGATTAATCTCCTTTTGCTCTGGTGAACTTTTTTTGATCCATTGAAAAAGTTGCAACTTTACAATCAAGGACACTTTGCTTCAATTTTAGAACAAAAATATCAAGTGACCAACTTTGCCCGACTCCACTCTGTCCATCCCAAAGCCTGGTTCGTATTAGGTCGCTGGAATCGTTGGTTGGGGTCGTCAAAGTAATTGGGAACGAACAACTAAAAAAACCAAAAAGACCAAATGTGAACGGCGAAAATAAACTTCTCAACGACCCTGACCCTAACCAGATTTTTCGAACTCCTCCGCGGTGTTTATAACCCTAAAATTTATAAAACAGTTGCTGTTGCCAGAATGATCCAAAATTTTGCCAGGTTTCTTATAAAAATTACTTAACCTTCCTCAAATATGACATTAACAAGCAAAACCTTTCACACAGCCGTAGACTCATTACATAAGTCTCAGTATCGCTCATTGAATTGGATGGTTAGAGAAAATAAAAAATCAGATTGAAAATATTGAACGAATACAAGGAATCACGTCGTAAGTCTATCACAGCCGTGGATCTGTGACTTGTTCTGGACTCTGCCCCGTAGAAGCTAATTTCTTTACCTCTGCGTCTTCAGCAACCAGCGTTGCATTCATTAAATCATGGTTATTTTGGTTGATCGTATATTTACAAATTTGTATTTTGTTCTAATTCAATTATTCTATATTAATATTAAAAACTGAACAGTACTTCAACTGGTTGTTTATCGTGGATGAAAAATCTGAGTTTAAAGCTCGTATGAAAAATTTAAAAACTCGCCTCCTAAAATCTGCAAAACGGCTGAAAACATTTAGTCGAACTTTTAAGGCCAGTTTCCAGTCAGTGGAATTTTCCGAGCGGGCGGAAACTCTTTTGTTTACGACAGAAAATGTCGCTTTGCAATTGAATAGAAATTTAAGGTTGAATGACTTTTGATTGTGTAATTTCCGCCCGCTCGGAAAATTCCACTGATTGGAAATCAGCCTTAACGAACAAACTTCTCTTTATTACTGTACTGCAAAACAAGGGCAGATACAATCTCGTCCCCAGAGTGAGTTCGTTGCTCTACCTCTACTCTGGGATACAAGTGGCCGTTCTGCAATTTGATTGGCTATTCGAAAACAATAGATAACACAAATTATTTCTCGAAAATTTATTAATTATTCGAATAACAACAATAAAATCTAGTCACTAAGCAACAACCACTACAATGTTGCTTTGTTGTTTGGAATCGAGGTCACATAACGAGCGTTACCCTGCCAACCGCAAATCCATAATGGCTGCTAATCTGTCCATTTTCTGGACAGATTTGTGCAATGTGTACCAGGGTGTTCACTCGGCTTCGTGACTAGCGTATGACGTAAGAACACCCTGGGAACGAGGTTGGGGCAGATAGCATCAGTTGCTATTGAATAACATGCCATTTCAAAGCGATTAGCGCACGAAAACAAAGAGAATTCTCTCAAGCAGCAAATCAAAACAAATGAAGCCGCAAAAGATGCCCTGAAACTAGTATGGCTAACTGTCGCGTTGTGCACACGAAAAGGTATTTTTAAGAGAAGTCATGAGTATATATCGAAAAAAAGAAGGACAGATCTAAACATCTGCCTCGCAGATTGTATTTATCTAATTCAGAAGCTGAGTAATAATTGTTTTAGTTACACCCTAAATATACGAGAATTGTAATGCCTACCGCTCGACAGCCTCTGTATCAAATAAATAAAATCCGCGAGGCACTTGTTTAGATCTATCCTCCTTTTTCAATATATTCTCCAAACTTCACTTAAAAACCCTTTTTCGCTTGCACAACGCGGCAGTTAGCCATACTGGTTTCACGGCATCTTTGGCGGCTTCATTTGTTTTTATTTGCGGCTTGAGATAATTCTCTTTGTCTGTGGTCGCTAATCGCTTTGAAATGGCGTGTTATTCAAAAGCAACTGATGCTATTGTTACAAAATCTGTCGTTGTTTCTGCACTGCACTAAAAATGTGATTCCTTCGGGAAGGAAGTCTTCTCAATTCTGTTCAGGAGAATTCCACTCTCCCAAGAGGTTCTGTTTTAATTGTGAAGGCCGAAAAGTACAGTCTGCTCGCTCAACTCATGGATAAATTTAGAAACTTGGTTCGTTAACCACAGCGCTAATCATTTCCTTGTGTTTCATGTCTGAAGGGTTTCAGTGGACACCGTTCTTGTAGTCCCCTTTTGAGCAGTTACTTAGATCACAAAAGAGTAGTGTGGGATTTTGTATTAGGGACCGTCCGAATTGATCAGTTAACTTTCGGCACAGTGACATCTCTTAAATAGCAGCAAGTTGTGGAAAAATAACCGATAAAACCGCTTAAATACCGGCACTTGGATGATAAAATATTTTGCTAACCTTATACGCCAAAAATACGAAGTGCCGAATGTTTCGATTAAATATAAAAAAAATCGGATCTCTTTAGCTGATATTCGGCTTCTCCTCGCTGAACAGCCGAATCACTTGCAGAATAACTGATTTCCAAAATTGCAATATCCGAATACTTAAATTGCAGAGAAAATGTACTTTTGGTTGAATTCGGCTAAAAACCAACCGAACAGTTCGGACGATCCCTTACCGAAATTTCTAGAAAAACTTCCATCTATCTATCTAAGTTTGCATGGAAATGGGCATACGGTAGCACCTTTTTGCACCCTAAATAGTGGTTAATCAGACCGTGAACTGAGAATTATCCATATGTTGAGTGAATAGACTGTAGCTTCGATTTGATCGAGGTTTGCAGCCGCTTCTGCACGTTTTAGGAGACAAGGATTTTTTTATAATCGCTCATAATTTCGGGAAAAATACTCCGGTACTAATACTGCCCTAAATCTTTCGGGCTGATAAATTGCTGAAAATCGTCTTCAGCAAAATAGAGAGTAAAAGTAATCATACCTTAGAAATTTTGATCTGTTCTTGGGTTGATAAGAGGGCCTAAACTTGCAAGACTTTTGTCAGAGACCTGTATCTCTACTGCTTCATTTTGTAGCTCGAATTTTCCTCATGTCCTGTTTCATCGATTCTTGACGCAGCGCCGTCATGTAGCCGACTTTCATCGTTATTTTCTTCGCTGAGAGAATGGTTTTACCAGTTCAAAGGTTTTCTTTTCTTGTTTCTCGTTCGATGTGGCTCTTGAAGAGTTTCTTCAAACTGACCAACAAACTTTGCTCGCTGCATTCCTGCTCGATAGAGTTGGTGGACAGAGCGACAGAGCAAGCCAAGAGAAGCATTTTTGCACTGAGCGCTGGAATGCACGGTCTCGTGGGAGCTCGGTCAGCGTTACCGAGGTGTCAATGCAGCCGAAGCGTTAAAACAATGCAAGAAACAAAGAATGAAATACAACAAAAATTTTGATTCGTTTGTTTGCCTTTATTGTGTCTGTTTTTGTCACAAAGTCGTGCGAGTTTCAGCACTTTCTACAGTCTGCCAAAGTGCAAAAGTAATAAGGGCAAAGCGACGGCAGTTTTCGTAATGATAGCATGTTCCTTTTCTATTTCTGTTTTCAAACCTGAGTAATAGACCTTCCAATTACGCATGAAAATTTTAAGAACTGAATTTTATTCTGCTTGTTCTAAGTAAAAAACTCAAATGATATTTTTTATCGGGTTCTAAATCATAAGACAATGATAGAAAAGAGCTGCAGTGCATTTTTAGATTTATCGATATACTTTCGACACAAAAGTCATATTTGCTGGTAAACTCGTCTTTTTGCTGGCAGTAAGGGACACTACAGGTAATGGCCCTATCGAAGATTAAGGCCATAAGCTTGATGCGCAACTGAGGCTCTGATCGGGGCTCTTATATAGGACNTCTTTTGGTTGAATTCTTCCAGAACAAAAACAATTTGCAAGAGCAAACAAAGCGCAAAATATGGTTGATTTGTCGAGGCGCAACTGTAGGTAAACCAACTAAACCAAGGCGCATAAAACATTCTAAAACTGGGTTCCTGCAGGGGCCGTGCTGCAAGTGAAAAGTTTAGTTTGCCAACAAATGAAAGTCTTTATCGAATAAAGATGAACACAAGCCGCGGCCTTTTCTATTTCTGTTTTCAAACCTGAGTAATAGACCTTCCAATTACGCATGAAAATTTTAAGAACTGAATTTTATTCTGCTTGTTCTAAGTAAAAAACTCAAATGATATTTTTTATCGGGTTCTAAATCATAAGACAATGATAGAAAAGAGCTGCAGTGCATTTTTAGATTTATCGATATACTTTCGACACAAAAGTCATATTTGCTGGTAAACTCGTCTTTTTGCTGGCAGTAAGGGACACTACAGGTAATGGCCCTATCGAAGATTAAGGCCATAAGCTTGATGCGCAACTGAGGCTCTGATCGGGGCTCTTATATAGGACGTCCCTAAAAAAGCTCCCTGCTCTTCCCTAAAAAAACAGCATGCTCCCTCTCCCTAATTCCCGCATTTTTTATAGTCTGCCCCTGTCAGAGATTTGTTTTTCAGTTTTAAATATTTCTTTCAATGCATTAAATTATCAATTATTGTAAATAGGTTTTAACATTATCGTTTTTATTGTAATTAGGCTTAGATTAGTTTTATTTTGTATCTTGTTTTTATTGGAGGGCCCTTGAAAAACAGCTTCTGCTGAAGGGCAACCCTCCTTAAATAAATCAAATCAAATCAAATGCTCCCAGCCCTTTTTTGGTCCTACTCCTTTGCTCCCAAAAACTCCTATCAGATCAGAGCCTCGCAGCTGCAAAGAAACTAATGCTTGAAGATTGGACGGAAAGTTTACTGAAGATTTTGGGTTTTAAGAGAAGCAAAAACAGTCTCAACAATACGAACTTATATTTATTACCCCCGCCAAAATATTCATCTACCGAATAAAATAAACAGCATTTACTCTTTACGATAATAAGAACTAATTTACAAGCATTGCATCGGTAGAACCACGGGGACAGGGGGCACGAGACGAGCTGCAAGGTGTGGAGTTTTCCTAAGGCTAACAACACCTTTATTTGCACCCTCTCACGAGGCAAATGAAGCAAACTATTTTGGTTCGTCCTACCGACTTATTACCCCCGACCAAAAGTGATTTTCTTCATAGAATGGAGACATTTTGGCAGGAAATATAAAGTTGAGTGGACAGTCTTGGAGCTATACTTGTCAGCATTGGCGCAAATAATGTCTGCATTGGACACGATTTAGAGTACAGAGCAAAGCCTTTAGACTTGTGAACATTTACACTGACTGTAATCTTGTAGAATTGTAGAATCCTACGCTTGTTAATGCTTGAGAGGCAATGATAACGTTGGCCTAGTTTTAGAGGGGGGGGGGGGGGGGTGGGGAGCTCTGGTGAACCCAA
>REGM01000112.1:278281-324579 GCA_004194415.1 Aurelia aurita | reverse complement strand
GGGTGGGGTTGGGAGCTCTGTGAACGCATACACATACTGCTTTGTGCAACTAATATCTACAGCTAAATATATTCCGACTAAGTTTTCGATATTAATTATTAGCATATTAACATTCTATTATTAACATATGATGTTTCTAATCTACAATTAGTTATTAACAATATAATGTACAAATACCGACGCTCTTAGAAAGTGAAATTGATCTACAGTGCTTCTAACGTTCCAGATAAATATTTAGACCGATTGGCCCCTGAAATAACTGCCATCGAAAGATTTGATGTTGCTTTTACAATGTTACAATTTGTCCCTGTTGGTATACTATACAGGGTGTCCCGACAAAATTGTGTCCTGTTTGTGTGGTGGCTGTGGAGGAGTCGTAACTCCGATTGTACCGTTTTTTAAACAGTGGGTGAAGGTGTTGTGGCGCCGTGTTGTAATCCACTGACTTTGCAGCCAGAATGGTCAGGCAGGCGGACGGGGTTCAAATCCCACCAACACCTCTTGCGTCATGACAAGGGGTTGCGGACTAAATTAGCGCTTAGCTACTTCTGCGATCCCAGCGCTTGGCGCTAAAATCCGCAACTTCACCTTCAGTTGAATACAATAGGCTTCAACTTAGAGTTTGCGACATTGTTTGAGTCAATCTGACAAGTGGTTGCTGATTTATGCCACAAGGAAGTCCAAAGAAGTGGTTGCCTCAAAAACAGCAGTTACTTTGTTCTCCAAAATGTCAAAATCAAGTAATTATTGCAAGAAAGGGTTCTAGCGTTGGATTTAGATTTTCTCTACATTTGAAAAAGGGTTAATTTACAATACAGCACTATTAACGTATTTTCAAATCTTCAAAAAAAGTCAGTTACAACACTAGAACCTTGTTTTGCCATCTACTGTGAAATTTTCGGAGACGTTTTTATAGCCAGCTATAAATGTGCTCCTAACCCTTAATTAACCAATGAAAGCTATTCCTACATTAATCACCAAAAGATGATTAAGCGTTTTTCAAGTATATTGAATTAGTTATTCCATTAAATTTACTATAAGCCAATCAAAACGAACCCAAACACAAATACTACGAGCTACCCCGTTTCATTTTTCACCAATATTTACAAGCCTCAGATAAATCAATACTATGCTCTCAAGTATAACTGCCTACAGCTAAAAACGAAAAAATCGTTAGTCCATTTCGCTAGCTTGATTTCTGACCGTGGCTTCTAGCAAACTGCTTCTTCTTTCCACGATAGAAGATAGTCAATAGACAATAACGCTAAAGATGGCTGCCGCGCAAAGCATGCGGGTAAAAAGCTCCCTGACGACCATATAACTACATAAAACTTTTAGTCCGCCGTTTCGACTAGCTAGCTGTGGTAAAGTTCGGAACAAGTAATCAATGTAAACAAATAGGAACATTTTGTAATTCGAACGCAAATCTTTAATTAAAATTTCAATTCGAATCAAAACTTTACTTTTTCTGCTTTGGAAAGGTTTCCTTTCGAACCATGTTGCGTTCGAATTCAAGGTCGATTCGAATTCGAGCTAGCTAGTCGAAACGGCAGACCAAAATGTTTATGTCGTTAGGTGGTCGTCAGGGAGCTTCGTACCAGCAAGCTTTGCAGCAAAACACAACAGAGGCTTTGGAGCCGCCATCTTTAGCGTTATTGTCTATTGGTCGTTACTAAAGCCTCATATATCATCCCTTTGTGATACATTCTGACATCTAGATTCTGTGATATTAACTAATGTGTTATCTGTTTGTCAGTCCTTATAAAAATCTCTTATGTTTATAATTAAGAACCAGGCTCATTGTGGTTATCCTGTTTTTCGCTATCTTTCGCATCAGTAGTTTCATTTCCTGTAACAGCCTTCTCCCCTGCCACATTACAGTTATCTTTCTCTTATTTAGTGTCAGTTTCCAAAGAGTTCTTATTCTCATCCTCACCCTTATCCTTTTCAGTTGAATTCACAGAATTTCCCTCTTCTGTTTCCTTCAGTTTGTTATCTCCATCAGATTGTTCATTTTCATTTTTGTCAACTTTGACCTCATCATCTCGTCCTCTGTCCTCTGCCACCTTTCCATCGACCTTTGCCTCCTGTCCTTTGCTTTCTGCATCTTGACCTTTGTCTTTCTCCTCAGATTCTTGCATTTCTTCCTCTTTGTTTCCATTTTTACTTGGTGACTTTACAGATGTTCTTGATCCTGGTCTTGAACCATTTGGATTTGAAAGCCTCGACGTCGGCCTCCTCGCTGCAGAATTATTTCTCGGTGTTTTAGGTGGAGTAGGTGATAATGCAGTGCCCTGAGCTGAACCAGTACGTGAATCTGCTGTCGTACCTTTAGACTCATCCTTGCCTCCCACAGCCAAGGAATTGTCCTCTGCATTTTTATTATCAGAAATGTTTTTGTCTGCTTCCCCATCGTCTCCTTGCTTTTGTGCACTTGCAGGGCTAGAGGCTTCATTTTTTCCCGATGGATCCTTTGCACTCTCCTCTTGGTCCTTATGTTCTGTGTTCTCTGCACTCTCCTTCTTGATCTCGTCATCATTTCTACCATGAGTATCCTTATTATCATTTTCATTCGCATTTCCTTGGCCCTCGTCATCCTTCTGATTATCCTTTGCTTCACTGGTATCTTCAATTTTCTTTGGCTCATTCTGTGACCCTTCAACGTCTTCTGGCTTCGTGTCATCCCCTTGCCCATTCTTTTCTTCTCTCGCCTCATCATTCTCCTCTTGTTTATCTTTATCTTTAGTCTCATCCACATCTTTTTCCCGCTCGATCTTCGGCTCGTTGGCGTCCTTAGGAGCTTTTGAACTATCACCTTTTACCTCTGATTCTTGATTCTCTTGCTCTGAACTTTCAACCTTCACCTCTTCCGAGCCTGCCTCGACATCTGCATTCGCCTTTGGCAAATCACTGCTATCTTCTTTCACACCAACATCACTTTCTTCCTCTATCTCCCCATCCTTAGCACTATCCTCATCAACTGATTTCTTCCCATTTGCCGACATCCTAGGACTGCCTCTTGATGAATGGCTACTCCTTATCGAAACTGCCGAGCCTTCTCGTGAAATAGGCGGCGATTGGCCTTTCACTAGACCTCCATACGCTCCAGCCTTTGATAGTTGTGATGCCGGCCTGCTCTTACTTGATCCTGGTCTTGATTTGGCACTCTTTCTACTCGATGCACTGTTGCCTCTTGAAACTGATTTAGCTGGTGTTCCTTCTGGCTTCACATCATCGCCAACTGTATCTTCCTTGTTTGCATTGTCCTCGTTTGCTGTTTCTGAATTCTCAGCTTTAGCAGCCGAGGCCGGTCGAGATGCTTCTTTGCCCTCCTTTTCTTCCTGTCCCTCCTTTTCCTCACCTTCAGTTATCTTATCAGCTTGTTCTGAATTCTCAGCTTTGGCGGCCGATGCCGGTAGAGATACCTGCTTCTCATCCTCTTTCTCGTCTTCTACCGCCTTATCACCCCTTTCTGGATTTGCTTCCGGCACCTCCTCTTTCTCAGCATTAGCAGCCGAGGCCGGTCGAGATGCTTCTTTGCCCTCCTTTTCTTCCTGTCCCTCCTTTTCCTCACCTTCAGTTATCTTATCAGCTTGTTCTGAATTCTCAGCTTTGGCGGCCGATGCCGGTCGAGATGCCTGTTTCTCATCCTCTTTCTCGTCTTCTACAGCCTTGTCACCCGTTTCTGGATTTGCTTCCGACACCTCCTCTTTCTCAGCATTACCAGCTGATGCCAGTTGAGATGCCCCTTTGCCCTCCCCTTCCTCACCTTCTACTGCCTGATCACCCGTTTCTGGATTTGCTTCCGGTACCTCTTTTTTCCTTTCCACATTTTCTTGCCCACTAGCTGCGTCCGACTTTGAATCTTCCTCTTCTTTCTTATCACCACCAACTTCTTCTTCCTCCTTCTTCTCTTTGCTGACCGAAGCTTGGCCAGCATCGTCTTCAGCATCAGCCGCACCAGATTCATTCTTTTTACTACTATCACCTTCATCCTCTCCTTTGCTCTCTGCAGTTTCATCATTTGCACTACTCTTTGGTCGATCAGCTGACGCTGGGTGTGATGCATCTTTCGCAGTATCATATTCTACCTGCTCCCCCTTGCTACCAGTGCTTTGTTTAGAAGAACTCCTTGTAGCTTCCTCAGCCCCTGCAGGAGCTGTCTCTTCCCCAGCATTTTTCTCATCCTTATCCTTTTCAGAGGTAGCACTTTTTGGTCTGTCACCTTCAATGTTCTTAGTAGTTTCATCAACATTCGGCGATCCGGAGGGCTGCTCCGGTGAGTTTGCCCTGGACGCGTTCTCCTCCTGATCCTTGTCTTTTCTAGATTCAGCACTTTTTGCCCTATCATTCTCAGCGCTTAGTGTATCATTATTATCACTTTGCACTGCCTCATTTGCATCATCCTTGTCCGGCTTGGCGCTTGCTGGCCTACTATCATCTTTTCTGCTTGCAGGTCTAGACGAGTCATCAGGCTTGTCCTTGTTATTATCATCATGTTCACCACTACTGTTCTGTTGCTTAGACCGGCTAGAATCTGGTCTAGCTTCAGTTTTACTCGATGACCTACTACCACCTTTCTGGGACAAGCTACTTACTGGCCTAGAAGTTGCATCCTTCTCTTCATCCTCAGCACCTGCCTCATTTTCCTTGGCCACCTCGTGTTCTGACTTTCCTGATGCGGGCCTGCTAGCACTCCGTTTAGAAGAACTACTGACAGGTCTGGATGCTTCCTTAACATCCTTTGTAGTTCCTTCGTTCGCTTCATTGTTCTGCTCTGACTTCTGAGATACCCTGGACTCCGATCTTCTGCTGGTAGGTCTGCTGGCATGCTTACTAGTCGCCCTGCTGACGGGTCTCGAAGTTTCCTCATCGTCACCTTTCTCTTTATCCTCATCTTCCTTACTTCGGTCTACATCTTTATCACCTTCGGCTTCCTCTGATCTGCCACTGCCTGTGCTGCGATCACTCTTTCTAGATTCTGCACTAGCAGGTCTCGATGAGGATGCCTCCTTATTCTCATCCTCACTGCCTTTTGCACCTTCTTCATCACCATCTTCCTTGACTGACTTATTCGATGCCCTTGATACAGACCGTGCACTGACTGGTCCACTCTTCCTTGAGGAGGCATTACTTGCTGACCTTGACTGAGCCTCACCCTGCTCTTCATCACTTTTGGATCCATCCTCTTTAGAACTCTCTTCATTATCCTCCTCTTTGGCGCCCTCTTCCTGGGTCTCCTTTTCTGATTTATTTGACTGCTGCGAGTTGGACCGTGACTCTGCCTTCCCACTAGCAGGCCTACTCCCAGTTTTATTTGAAGTCCCAGTGGCTGGTCGAGATTCACTTTTTTGTGAAGCAGGCTGGGATCCATCATCTACGTAATCATCATCATCATAATCGTCCTCATGCTTTGAGTTGTTCGAAGCATTTGAGCCTCGACTGGATGGTCTATCTTTCTCGTCAGCCTCAGATTCATCCGAGCCCCGACTTGACGATCTTTCTTCATCTTCTTCGAAGCCATCATCATAATCAGGTGTAGGATCGCTTGGTTTCTTATCACCAACTGAAAAAATAGTAAGAAATTGCAAATTCCTGATATCTGAGGGTATAATCTTACTAAAGTGCTCAGGTCTAATTAAAAACGAAGAAACTCCACAAAAAGAACCTATGTCATGGTAGGGATGTACAAAATATCAGGTAGGCTGGATAATCCGGAGCAGGATTGCCGATTTCTCAAAAATTCGGTTCCGGCCGGATTTTGGTCTGAAATCCGGCCAGTTACTGGGTTTATGAGAATTCATTTAGAACTGAGACAATTTGCAGAAGATGGAAAAAACAGGNTATAATCAGGTGTAGGATCGCTTGGTTTCTTATCACCAACTGAAAAAATAGTAAGAAATTGCAAATTCCTGATATCTGAGGGTATAATCTTACTAAAAGTGCTCAAGTCTAATTAAAAACGAAGAAACTCCACAAAAAGAACCTATGTCATGGTAGGGATGTACAAAATATCAGGTAGGCTGGATAATCCGGAGCAGGATTGCCGATTTCTCAAAAATTCGGTTCCGGCCGGATTTTGGTCTGAAATCCAGCCAGTTACTGGGCTTATGAGAATTCATTTAGAACTGAGACAATTTGCAGAAGATGGAAAAAACAGGGATAAAAGTCTAAATAAAACGAGCAAAAGAATGCTTAAGTCAAACAGCAGAGAAAAATTGTTTCTACAGTATTTGAAAGTTTGATTTTCATTTTCAATAAAATAATGTTTTCTTTCGATTTCATTATGGTGTAGATTTGTACCATCCCCCCAAACCAAGGAATTTTTTATATTGTTTAAATGTTATGAAATTAAACATCAAAATATTTATATTTGATAACCTATAAATATTTGGTTGAGTCGTTCAGAGCAAATCTGAAAGCAGTAATATTTACTTGAAATTGTTTCCTGTAGTATAAATACAGAATAGGCATCAAATCTTTAAAGGGTCTGTTTCAACGAGCATGCCTTGCACGTGCAATCTCTTGGTCCCAACCAAGAGATGACGCGTGCATGGCATGCTGGTTGAAACAGACCCTTTAAAAAGGATTGCAGAAATGGTCATTGCATCTTCCTTTTGATTTAATGCCTTGAAAGGAACTTCGGGTACTTTGCTAAAATTGATTATTGGAGACTATTTTGATATCTTGATTATTTTCGGAATTACAGCGTGTTTTGTGTTTCAACAAGTTTTGAGGTTGGGGTGTCACAAAATTGCTAAATCATAAACTAAAAAAGCCACAGATTTCTGATTTCCGACTTTGATAAACTATGGTATTCTCGAAGATTGTACCACTTTTCCTCCATTTATTTAGGATTGAAGATGATTTTATTTTGTGCAAAACTTTTCATGAATTTTTTAGATAAAAAGAAAAAGGCTATAATCCTGAAAATAATCAAGATATCAAAAGATCTCCAATGACCAATAATAGCAAAGTACCAGAAGTTCCTTTCAAGCCTTTAAATCAAACGGAAGATGCAATAACCATTTGCGCAATATTTTTTAAAGGTTTGATGCCTATGTTATAAACTACGGGGTTTCAAGCTGTCACTTCAATATCTTTCAAGTAATTTAGCAAAATCTGTCTTGTTACTGAAAACAATTTTGGCCTTTGATATAACTGCAAGAAGGAAAAAATTTCGATATCTTGATTATTTTCAAAATGGCGGCGTTTTTATTTTTGTTGAAAGAATTCATGGAAAATTTTGAAAAAATTAAAATCATCGTAAATCGTAAATTAATAGAGGAAAAATGGTAAAATCTTCAAGAAATCCATAGTTTATGAAGGTCTACAAGATGTAGGAAAACCAAATTTTGTGGATTTTTCAAACGTCGAATTTTTTTCTGATTTAACTAGTATAATAACAAATCATGGGTAGTTAGACACCGCAGGTAAGCTTCTAAGGGGGAGCGCCGCAGCTTGCATACTTCTTGGATGGAACGATATATATTTTTCCTCCGCAGAAGCATACAAGCTGCGGCACTCCTCCACAGAAGTATAACTGCGGTGTATAACTAACTACTAACTAAACACCAAAATATTTTTTGTCACAAACAATGATCAAAAATCAGTTTTTATTCAATGCATTTCATGCCTTCCAATGAAGAATACAATTTGAAAACAACTCACATGAAACAATCTCGATATTGAGACCAGATATCTTGTCACCAGCGTCAACAGCATGTTTGACTCTTCCAGTCTCTCCAATTCCAAAAAATACTCCAGGCATTTTGACAGATTCAAGTCGAATTAACCCTGTCTTCTTGTCTTTGTGTATTTTGAACTGACATTCCGTATCTTCTTTATCTTCACCCTGGTAAAAAGGTAAAGACTTTTAATTATCTAGTTCAGAAGCTGGACAGTATGCGATATAAGATTTGTATACTTTTGTGCGTAATTCAACGCGTTGATGCTCATATTCTGATTAGATAAACAAAAGGCTCAAGTATTTATTCTTCTAATTTCGACATATACTCATATCTTCTCTTAACCCTTTTCGCATGCAGCTTAAATGAATTAGCCACCACAGTTGCACACTTTCTGTCACAGTTTGCTTCATCTACATTTGTGATTTTACTTATCGGCCGTAGCAATGCGCTTCTTTGCAATAGCTAATCGCTTTGTACTAGCGTGTCGATAAAATCAACAGATGTTAGGTACAAATTCTGCCCTCGTTGTTTGAGATTGCTTCACGAAGAAATATTTACATTAAAATTTCTTCTTTAGTAACCATGCAGATATCGAATTACGGCAAACAATGACGAAATTTCAGATGGAAATATGAAATAATGTTACCCTTCCTAACAGGGCCTCACTATGAGATTTGCAAACATGGAGATTTGCTTTGAGTTCAAGAATGTCGCTGAACCAGACGAAGAAGCGTTCTATAGCAAAAGAGATCAGGTGCATAATTTCAAATTACCTTGCAATCAATGTAATCTGACTTGACAGAAATAAACTTGTCGGTGGATGCACTCTGGAAAGCTCTGGTATTATCTCCAACTTTGTGAACCACAAACTCTGCTAAAATGAAGTTAAGGCAAGAGATTGATTGATTGATTGATTGATTGATTGGTTGGTTGATTGATTGATTGATTGATTGATTGATTGATTGATTGATTGATTGATTGTCTGAAGAAGACATGAATCATATAAATTCCCAAATTTCTAGTAATTTAGATAAGATTTTGCTTTTAGTGGAAATTTCCTGTGAGAAATGCTGAGATAACTCAAAATGGGCCACCAGCTTAGCAGTCTTCAAAAAGGGAAATGCAAATCTTTTATTGCACAGATAATTTTATTATTGATTTTTCGACAGAATCTTATATATTTGTAAACAAATTTTTTGGCGTTAGTGAGTTTTATAAGATTAATCTATGACACTAAAATTCTACCTAACCAAAGAAAGATAAAGGAAAACAATGACTATGAATATCGCATTCAATCATACTTTTGATGAAGGAACGCTGTGATAATATCTTACCTCCATCATCGTCGCTTTCACCGTCTCCGTACAAATTCCCATTACTTTCAATTATTGTTTGGTTGCTCTGGAACGGCTTCATTTTTATACGACCAAGGTTTCGGAATGATCCCTAGAAGAAATAAAAATAGATTTTTCTAAGATATTAAAGGCACTGTTTTTGTTAACAGATTTGGTGGTTACTAATTACGCGTTTTTTTAAACTTGTTAGCTTTTTGGCAGGCTACTTCATCCGACTTCATGTTTATTGCTGGAGTAAGAAAAGCTGACAGATTCGTTTCTGCTGAACCTTTCGATTTGTTCTCTCTTCAATGGCATTTTCCTGCAATCTCGCTAAAAATCCTCCAACAAATGACAAGGATTCATTGTCGTTATCGTTTTCAAATAATTTCAAAAGGCTACAAAAACAATTTTCAAGCTGTAGCATCATAACCTTGGAAGTAGCTGAACTAAATGGATAGCCATAACCTAGACAACAAAATTAATGACAGACACAGATAGCCAAACTAGACTAAAAGATCTGTATACANCCAGGATTAGCCTCCTTTTAGCCTCCCATCATCAATGGCCGAAGAAAGCTGCGAGGATTGCTGTGGTGAAATCTGAAGGGCATTTTGGATTTTAAAAGCAGGTTTTCAATGTCAAAGTGAAGGAATCTCCAAGCAATACATAGAAGAAGTACTAATCTTGGTACTGGTAGGTTTTGTTTTCTCTATAATCTTATGAAGCATGAATTTGAAGGGTTTTAGAATCGGTGAGTTCGAATCTTGTTGAATTGGCCTAGGCCCTTTTAAGCCCTAAGCGCCCGGTATCAAAACGAGGTTCGTCGATTTTTGGCTGATTTTTCGAATTGTTTGATGATGAGTCGTAGTTGTAGCGATTATCAGCCCATCAAGGAGCGAAACTACGACGATTGGAATGAGTCTAGGGGTCCCATGCCTGGATGCGGCATGCATAGTGGGCCTAAATTAGCTTTCAGTGGCTAGAAAATCCTGACAGCCCACTTAAAACAAATAACTGAATGTCGATCAAAGCAACGGATGCTCATTGTTACAAAATCTGCTCTTGTTATGACGACTGATCCAGGTTCTTTGACTACAGGGATGTAAGGAAAGTGACAAGAAATCTTTGGGTTAATTTACCTCTTCTAGATGCCATCCTGTTTCATCATCCTCCACACTGTGTATAACTCTTAGCTTGTATATCTTTCCAATATTACCAACATTGACCTTTGATATAAAGAAAGCATTTGTCAACTTAATTAATCAAGACGCATTTCATAATTGTACGAAAGAGCAGTACAAAACCACCAAAAACAAGCTGAAAGGAGGCTTGACCTTGATCAAGTCGATAGAGATATGTAAAGGTCAGCTCCCACGCAAGCGATGCCTCTCATTGCAAAAGTTTTTGAAACGAGAAGCGTCGCTGCGTAGGAGCTCACCATTACAGAGGCACGAAAGACAGCTGTAATTTGATTTGTGTGATGGTGGAGTTCAGGCCAAGTCGAGAGCAGGCAAGAACGAAGGAAAGTCGCATATAGCTTAATTTTAATATACGAAACGATGCATCATTGCATGTGATTTTAGGCGTCAATTACAGCTCCAGGTGCCAATTTTTCTTTAATATAAGGTGCCTGATTGAGCAATTCACTTGCTTTCTCTCATCAAAAATTAATTTTAAAAGATAAATTCATCTTAGCTCATTTATATTTCTACCATTCCAAAAGCAGGTGGAACTGTGTTGCAATCCTTTACTTCAAAGATATCCCGATTACCGTATTTCCTCTGTTAAGGCCAGTTTCTAGTCAGTGGAATTTTCCGAGCGGCCGAGTGAAAATGTCGCTTTGTAATTGAATAGAAATTTGAGGTTGAGTGACTTTTGATTATGTAAAATTCCGCCCGCTCGGAAAATTCTACTGACTGGCAACCAGCATTAAAGTACCCGGGGCTCTTATTTAACCTTGTAGTTTTCCAGGGCTTATTGACAAGTCTCCAAATCCAAACAATTTAAGATCATTTCATTCTCATAAAATCGTAGGCAATTTTTAAACTATTATTATTAAATGCATTTATTAGTAAATGCAAAATAAATGCAAAATTATGAATACAAATACAATATAATTATAATTATGATAAATATTATGAATATAATTATAATTATGATAAATATTATGAATATAATTATGAATATATATTGTATATAAATCCAATAAATGCAAAATTACTACAGTGTAAGTGTGTTTAAAGTTATGGTTTTTGAAACTTCCTAAATACAATTTTTAAACTACCTGGAGCATCCCTTCCCCTTATTACAGTAGTGATATGTGGGGCAATTATTTGAGGGGGCACTTAATCTAGGGGGCACTTGATGGAGGAAATACGGTACCCATAAAAATTGCAATGGATGCCACTATTATCAAATACAGCTGCCGTCCTTTATAATTATTGTTTTGCTAAATACTATATTACATTTTAAATAATTTCTCTATGTATATCAGAAAAAAAGTAAATAAATAATATAATTATACCGGGTGTCCCAAAAAAAAGTATACAGATTTGGTTGGGTCCAGCGATGAGAATTTAGCTTTAATCAATGGCTTATCACTCTCAAAATGTTCCTCTGTAGTTAACTTGAACATTGATACCTCGTTTGTTGGTATTGGTGCTTTGAGAGCAGACATATCAATCTTGAAAGCTCAAATTTGTACCCACGTGCAAACCAGAGCTTTGGCCTTTTGGCCTAAGCAAATTCTTAAAGCACATCAAAATTGAAAACTGAAATCAAAGAAAAATCAAGAAATTGCCCAATGGGTGATTGGGGGATGACTTCTGGCAAACAGAATATAATAAGATCTAACATTATTCCAATTTTATCAAGGCTATCGCTGATTTATTCGCTGTGCCTCAAGAATTTGCTTAGGCCAAAAGGCCAAAGCTCTGGTTTGCACACGGAGGTAAATTTTAGCTTTTGAGGTTAATATGTCTGCTTTCAAAGCACCAATACCAACAAACGAGGTATCCATGTTCAAGTTAACTATCGAGGAACATTTTGAGAGCAATTAGCCATCGATTAAAGCTAAATTCACATCGCTGGAGCCAACCGAATCCGTATACTTTTTTTTGGGACACCCGGTAGATAATAAAAATTATGTTTATTTATTATATAAATAACATAAATATCTCCTATTCTAAATATCAGAAAGAAACGCACACTTGTAGGAGACTTGAACGATATGGAAAAATCTCGAAATTTTTTGCTCTTAGGAAAGATTTACTATATCGCTCAAATAGCATGGCTCAAAATAAGGTTTTTCAACGTGTCATTTTATACCCTTTGAACAACGAGAACAAACTTTTTATCACCTTTAAAGACAATTTGATCATTGACAAAACAGATCTATTAGAAAGTTTAATTGTGGGCTTAATAATGGAGTTTTGTTGATTTCTTAAACGAGGGGCCGTTTTTGGGACACCCGGTTAGGAAAAAACTTAATCCTTGGCATAATATAAAAATTCAAAGCAGCCAGCTCATAGCTTTTCAAGTACTTGGGAACTACAAAATTCTTGGCGTTTCAACAAATTTGATGAAGGATCAAGAATTTTCCAGTTGCGTTTATACTGAAACCAAGTTCTTTTTTATATATAGATATAAAAATAGATATATAGAACCACGTTTTCACAGGAATAAGAAAAAGAAACAAAGCTTGCTTACTTCAAATTCCTCATTTGAGCCTGGCTCAAACGTTTTTGAGCTTGGTGGCCCAAGAGTCAGTTCTCCAGTGCATCCCTTTGCTCCACAAACAACGACACTGACTTGACCCTCTGTTCCTGCATTTTCTTTGTCACTTGTTTTCACATTGAATACGAAGGGGTTTCCTGCAACACACATAATGATATTAAAATTGCAAAGACGAAACCTGCTTCACTTGCATGCCTGAAAGCCAGTGGCGGACACTAGGGGGCGAGGGGGTGCGGTTGCCCCCCAATGTTGAGGAAAACAATGATATTTTGTTTGAGAACAATAAGGAAAAAGGATGCATTTCAACTAAAACAATAGCTTCGCCCCACAACGTTTAGCAAAAGTGTCCGCCACTGCTGAGAACCTTCTCTTTCTTTGAGAACTAACATCTAAAGTCAGTCAGTTTCACTTCAGACAGACGCCTAGATCTAAAGTACAGAATGACAGAAATAGGATTTTCAAGTAGTGCAATTGAAAAGGACAACTCCATATTCTCTCAAAGGCTATTCGCACGAATAACAAGAAATCTATTGAAGCTGATATTCTCAGACAAACCACATTGCATTGCATTGCAGCTGCCACCGTGCTTTCGCAAACCTCCTTTTAAGCCATCTAACAACAATAGCATTTCTAATATCTTGATTATTTTCAGAATAACGGCGGTTTTCCTTTTATTGAAAGAACTCGTGAAAAGTTTGAAAAAATAAAATAATCGTAGATCCTAAATCAAAACGGTAAAATCTTCAAGAAAACCAAACTTTAAGAAGGTCTATAATATGGCTTTAAGCAGAAATCTGTAGCTTTTCTAGTTTACGATTTAGCAATATGATGACGTCACATTCTCAAAACTGGGCACTGGCCCAAGCAAAGAAGACGCTGTAATTCTGAAAATAATCAAGATATCAGAAATAATACATACAGGATTATTGCAAAGTACTTTGAGTTCCTTTCAAGCCATCAAATCAAACAGGAGGTGCATTAACCATCCTTGCAATGTTTTTTAAAGATGCCAAATATTTGGAGGCTATGTTTCTAACAACATTCCTAGCAAACCCTGTTTAAGAGTCCCTTTACATGAGAAATTTCAGCCCGTGCTGAGTTCAACACGGGCTGAGTTTAGACAGCATTGCTTATTTTTCTTTGCGTTTACATGATGTCTCAACACGGGCTGAGATACGTCACATGATATGAATGGGGGGTTGCAAACAATAGAAGCAGGAATGCGAGCCCCATTCAAAAAGTAGAATGATTCCGGAAATAGATTCGAACTCCTTTGTTCACATTCTAATATTTGATTTCAACACGCCCCGAGCTGAAATTATTTGCGTTTACATGGATATTTTCACTAATCTCAACCCGTGCTGAGATTTCAGCACGGGCTGAGTAGGCGAGTTGAGTTCAGCCCGTGTTGAGTTTCAACTCGCCCTCCTTCATGTAAACGCGATGAAGGCTTACACCGTCAACCGAGTTGAAACTCAGCACGTGTTGAACTCAGCAGGGGCTGAAAAAAAGACTTGATAAATACCTTTGACCTTCTTCTCCTTCTTTTTGAAAATTGGTTGACAGTAAGGTGATGATTTCTTGGCACCCTTACGATTCTGACTTGCAGCACTTTTACTTGGAACTTTTGATGATGAGACTGAAAGTGAGTTGGAAGTGCTTTTCTCTATGAAAAAGAGAAATTATACATACAGAATTAATAAAATTGTTGTGACTCATAACTCGCTCATCAAATTCATCAGTTTATATACTAAGACTACGTTCACACGATGCCGGCACATTTTGAAAACGGCATTAAATTGTTACGGATAGGCCTCCCGTTCACACGAAAAAGGCACAATTTTTGCCGGCAGAATTTGAAAATGACAGAATTTGGAAACGGAACTCTAACCGGTACAATTTGAAAACGGTGTCGTGCGAACACGCGAAAACGATGAAACAGAACATTTTTCAACGCTTTCAAACGAGGCTGATTGATTCTTTAAGCCTGCCTATATGAATTTTTTGTGCTCAAAATCCTGCCTCTTTGTCACAGAGATTGCACAGCGATTGATACCGTCGAATTTCCTATCGTTTTAAAATTGTGCCGATATCGTGTGAACAGTAGCTAAAAGTTTGGTACCGTCACATTTTTTGCCGTTTTTAAAATGTGCCGGCATCGTGTAAACTTAGTCTGAGTCTCGGCGTTTGTCAAAGGTGCAATCATGAGTTATCTCCCAATTTCAAGAAATACAAATCATCTTATAGAGCATGACCTGCATGTCAAGATTTATTCAATTAAAATCAGTCCTACCGTATCAAAGTTAAAAGTCACTTGAAACGTTTTATGCAAAAGTTTGATATAGGGCTTCGTCTAAATTTTTGCCGAGTTTTCAGCCTAAGCGATTTAATTCATTTTATTGAATTTGTTAGTTACTTTAGCTTTATATCAGCAGAATTTGGATTTTTTGAGATCTGCTTTGTTTTGAAGCATACTTCCAAAATGCATCGATAATAGGCCATTCCGCAGTCGAATGCGAAGGCGCTGTTTGCTTTGCATCTCGGGATCGCATGGTGGTTTCGAAGCCGGATTCGAATTTGATTTCAAGTACGAAACCTCCCATGCTATACCGAGATGCAACGCGAACAGCGCTTTCGCATTCGACTTCAGAATGGTCTCTCATAAATCAATTTCTTCTTCTATATTGAGCTAATTATTTGGTTGTAAATCTCAGAAAGAATTGCATTCAGTTATGAAAAGCTAGAAATTTCAAAAACATTGTAAGATTAGTGATCTTTTTACGCATAGAGACGAAATACCGATAGAAATATTCTTTTAAACAAAGCACTAAACTAACTTTTGATAAGCCTTGAAGGTAGACTCCTTGCTGAAACAGAGCCACTATTTCTTCCAGAAGCCACAAATACATCTGGTCCATGGATTAAATCTCCAATCCCACCAACCTGAACCAAAAAGAGACTCATTGTTATACATAAATCTGGAACAAAAACTACTTAAGTTTGTATCTGTGCCAATGACGAAAAGATATTATTGACTAAAGGCTGCTGGGTCATGCAATCAAAAAGAAGATTTTTTTTATACATTCCAATAAAAATTTACAAGACAAATTTACTAACTACACTACCTATAAAAATACTTAACGACACTACAAAGACGATACCCCAGGGAGCAAAAGACTATGACAACCCCGAGGCCATTACACAAAACTAAGTCAACCTACATATAATAATCAAAAGAAGACAACACAGAAAACACAAAAGGAGCACTATGGTCTGTCTCAAATTAGATGTCAAGTGAAAAAGAAAACATCAACAAACAATGAAAATGCCCGCTACTAATATCAGTCAAAATTTTATTCGTGGGTAATTTTGCGATTCCGCAGATCCCACCTGACAGGAGATTCGTTGTCTGAGGGGATGAACAAAGCGAAGAAAATGTTTGTAGCAAGCTGTGATCTCCGTCGCAGCAGCGGTAACGAATTATCATCAAAATCCCCTCAAAAGTAAAAGTAAGTATATAACAACAACAACAACAACAACAACAACAACAACAACAACAACAACAACAACGACATCAACATCAACATCAACATCAACATCAACAACAACAACAACAACGGCAGCAATGGCGACAATTTTACCTTCTTCCCTTCAAATGTGTACAAATCCTTGACTGGTCCACTATTCAGTTGCAATATATCACTCACTGTCTGCAACACACTATCATACGTCATAGCAGTACGTCTATTGAGAATCATCTTGGCTCTATTCGCTGAGTCTTCTCTTGCAATTACTGTTATAGTTTTCGGTTTGAGATTTCTGACTTGAAAGAGTTTTTCACCCGAGTCGATTTTCTTCTCAGATCTAAATGATTCATCGCCTCGTCTCTGTGGAGCCCTCCACCCACCTCGGTTGGCGCTACCGGCATAATTCATTCTTTTGATGGGCCTGAAATGGGAGTCAAATAACATAAAAGTTAACAGCTCAATATCAGGTGTCTCAAAATGATGTATCAGCGTTTGAAAAATTACCAAAATTCGAAAATTACAAAAATGTTGAAATTTCTTTCTTTGAAATTTCATCGCCTCTCATCAAAGTCCTTCAAAATCTAATAAACGCCGGAGCGGGGCGTTTATTAGAGGAAATACAGCAAAAAAGAAATGCTTCAACTTCTGGAAGACTAAGTCAGTCTAAGTTTTCTTTATTGACAATGCTCGCATTTAGAAAAATTCAGCGACCTAAAATCAATAATTGAACAAACAGCACAGCCATTTGATGCTAGAAACAGTGATTTGGCTACAACATCGGCGGTTAAGAACTAGGTGGAGACAGGTCGTTGTGTAAAATGCACAAAACGTAGGGAACGTTTTGTGCAAAATAAATTATTCAAGCTGTGTGTCTGTGACAGAGAAGCTGGATGGCGCGTGTTGCTTGAACAATCTGCACAGTTCCACTGTATTTTCTTCAGCAAAGTCAAATAGGTTTTGCAGGTGTGCTTGCTAAAGTTGCATGAAATCCACAAGCTGTTGAACCTTGACATGACTTAACTCTGACTTTGGAATGGTTTTCAAAAAAGGCTAAAAATACATCATCTTTAAAGAATTTCATGAAAGCCACACAATGATCATCGGTCAATGAAGAAATGTTTGATCTTTCCTTTTGCTCTTCCTTAAAGGGTCTGTTTCAACCAGCATGCCTTGCACGTGCCATCTATTGGTTGGCCTTTATTGTCGCCATTTTCATGGCTCATGAAAATGGCGACAACAAAGGCCAACCAACAGATGAAACGTGCAAGGCATGCTGGTTGAAACAGACCCTTTAACTATTTTATATATGATATTTTCGAAATTGTAATTATTCTTAAATTTGGTTTGATTTTGTAGTAGAGATTTAATTTGCATTTATGTATATTTAGCATCGCCCCTTTGACTGAGGGGCTATACCATGGGTAAAAAAGATAAAATGAAATGAAAAGATTTAATGACTGTTCGATAAAATATGCAGTCATATAGAGTCTTAAAGGTGCACACGGATTGGTCACGCGATTAAATTTCAACGCACTTGCGTTCGTAATGGGCCTAGCCACGTAGCCAAAGCTACGAGGAGTGCAGAAAACTCTGGTTTTGAAACAACCCGTTGCTTTGACTTTCTTGTACCATAATATTGCAATTACTTGTCTGATGTACTCAAAAAGGTCTCATACTCTATGTTGAAGGCTTTCCTGAACAACAGTTTCAAAGACACGAACAATAAATTCACAGCTCCTTCACAGCAGTCATTTAAACAGAGCACAAGTTCTTCGAGGACACCCGGAGGGGGGGAGGGCGCATCAATAATGTTTGTACCGGGTATCGTTTTTAGAAATTTTTCTCCTAAAAAGGGTATTGTTTTTATCAAAGCGCTCCCTAGTGGTGATTGCTCTCGTACAGGATTTTGATAAGGAAATTTCAATTTTGCTATTGTTTTCTTGCCAATTTGCTCCTAGACAGGGTAAAAAGTTTTTACCTCAAAACACGTTAAGTAAAATGTATCGGGGTATCGTCGAGCCTCACTCTCGGTACTGTTGTTCGGTGTAGGGGAGCTGTGGGGTGACCAAACTGCAAACCTTACTAAAGTTGCAGAATCGTGCGGCTAGAATTGTAACAAAAAGTAAATTTGATACGCCTGCTAAGGCACTAATACACAGTTTAAATTGGCCAACTCTAAGTGATATTATTAGAAGCGAAACTGCTACTGCCATGTACAAATCGCTTAATGGTCTCGTACCTGAGTACATTTCCAACTTGTTTCTCAAAAATTCGACTCGAAATTTCAGAAAACTGAGAAATACTGAAACAGATCTTTCGCTACCCTTACGGAAAACTAACAATGGGCAAAAGGCTATATCTTTCCATGGACCTAAGCTCTGGAATCACCTTGAACTTGATGTTAAACAGGCACCCTCCCTTGCCAAAGAATAAAGAACAATCAAATATAAAAACGATTATTTCGTTATATTATATAGTAACTTTTTTTCATTTGTAGATGTTTTTTGCCACGGCCCCCTTCAGATGAATTGACGAGGCTACCGTGCTTAAAGAAGTAAAAATGAATGAATGAATGAATGAATGAATGAATGAATGAATGAATGAATGAATGAATGAATGAATGAATGAATGAATGAAGTGAATGTATTTAATTTGAAGAAATTGCTCCCACACATGGTGAGAATCTCTTTACCCTAGAGGCACAACTCCGTCCAGATCGAGGTCAAGTGCCTCCCTGGGGCAGACCCTGTAGTTAAAGATTAATTTACTTACCGCTTGTGGAATGTAGAGCACACATAATCCTTCCCATCTTCGATTTGATCAATGTCATAAACATGGTGAACGCCTCCTGGCGTATGTAGCGTCCTAACACCAAACGGTAACGGCACTCTACGAGATAGATCAGTCAGCAGTGAATCGAAATTACGATATCGTGTTCTCGATATTGCGAGATTAACTCCTGAGAAATTCGCATCACCGTCTCGAAAAAATCGAACTTTTTTAACGTCGTTTCGGTACATTGTTTTAATTGTTGTGCTTAATTTGTCTCTATTTTCTCGCAGCTACGAACTACATCTCACAGGTTGCTCTTGGTGCTTGAACGCCTAGAGAAATCTTCATTGCTACAGTTGCTCTTGTATATTTTAGATCTACTTTGGAATGTCTTCTGCGCCAACCCGTTTCAGGAATATTGAGTATAAACGATGCATTAGCTGCCTCACAGAGTAATCTTTCTTGCAAGTGCTATGTCACATAAATCGAACTTCGAGGGCAAGTCGAAATTGCAATGTGTGGCTCTACAGCTTCAATAAACAGACTTGTTCGTCAACTGTTGCCACAAAAGTCTTCTGGAAACGATCGTCTACTTTCAAAAATGTAGAACAAAAAAACTGCCAACAGTGTTTTATTAGCAAAGCCAACAAGACTAAAACATCATTCTCAGGCAGTTCTGTTTATGGCTTATTGTGCTTTAAAGCATTTGATAGCTGACGTTGTAGATATTTTGATACCAGCATGAAACTAGGGAGCAGAGAACAACTTTCAGGCGTCCGTTACTGCAGAAGTTCTTCATCCAACCAATTTTTGAAGACGTTAGGTCTGTTACTGAGGTAATCGACAATCTTGTAACGTCTTCAATCTTTTCATAACCAAAATACAAGGAGAAGTTTTTGAGGTTTCGTCTGCTCTACCTGCGAGTATGTTTCTCGTAAATAATTCGGAAATCTTGAATGAACAATTACAGAATCATTGCAGAGAAGTGGCAGGAACCAGCTGCGTTCTTCTCAGCTACAAGTAAACAAATGCTCAGTTTGAATTCCGTCTTCGCATATCACTGTACCCAAAGATAATCTTGAATAGGTCTAGAACAGAAAATCAAAGATTTTATCTGGATGACTTTATCGATGGCCAAAGAACACCATCGCCCAATTCAAGCATGTTCAAGACTAAATAAAGCGCTCTCATGAATTCAACAGCGTTCGTGTATGTAAGAGATAAGGGAATACAACAGATGTCCCTCACGCACCTGTCCTTACAGCAATCCATTCTGCTGAACGGAGAAAATTTCCGGTGGGTTTTATCATGAGCAATAGGACACCATTTGTGCATCAGTACATGGATAGTTAGACACCGCAGGTGTGCTATACCGGACGAGTCAATAAAGACAATCCCCGTTTGAAAGGGCACTGCTCCCTGGATATCAAGACAATAATATTTGCAAATATATCATTTAATGGTGGAAATGTTCAAATCGATTTTAAAATTTACCTGACTGAAATTGGCCACTCAGTTCTGAAGTTATGAGGGATTTTTTCGCGAAAGCCCCTTTAAGGAACCTTCAAAACAGACCTAAAATCACGACCAAATTTTCCCAAATTTCTGCCTTACAGCAATGGCTTTTACATGCTTCAGCATGCGTTATCCTTTTGGGAGGATGAAAGTATCATCCCTGGGAGCATAACAACATTATTTCGGACGATTTCATTCTCTCAAGAGGATATCACGTGCTACAGCATGTTGAAGTCATTGCTGTAAGGCAGAAATATTACGAAAATTTGGTCGTGATTTTAGGCATTTTTGAAGGTTTCCTAAGGGAACTTTCTCGAGAAAATGCCCATAATTTTAGAATGGAGAGGCCTACTTCAGTCAGGTAAATTTTAAAATTGATTTGAACATATCCACTGTTAAATAATATATTTGCCAATATTATTGCCTTGATTTCCAGGGAGCACTGACCTTTCAAGCGGGGATTGTTTTATTGACTCACCCGGTATGCTTCTGCGGAGGAATTTTTTTTCATATTTCGGTGCCTCCCCCATAGAAGCATATAAGTTACTTTAATAACAAAACTTTCAAAATTGCGGCTTACACACAGCTAGGCACCTCTTTGAGCCTAACATGCGATTGCTGCAGGATAGGAAACAGAAAAATACATATCACTTATCATGAAGGCAATGTAAGTACACCTGCGGCGGTGTTAAAGTTTCATCAGTAGTCAGCCACCTTAACCCATTAGTAGTTAGCTACCTTAACCCATTAGTAGTGAGCCATCTTAACCCATTGTGTATGTGTTTGGAATTTATTTTTAATTAGTAGTGAGCCACATTAAGTGCAGAACCACCTTAAGTGCAGAGCCATCTTAAGTGCAGAGCCACATTAAGTGTAACGCGTGTTGTTTTCCCGAAGGACGTCTTAGCAACAGATTGCAATATGAATGAGCAATTGCAAGTGAAAAAAATACACTTCCGAATCAATCAAGAAATCTTGGGTCATCGGCTTGAAAACAGATGTTATGTCTCATGTGAAACATGGACTGAAAGGAAGATGGAATATTTTTATGTATAGTATGAAACATGGACTGAAGGGAAAATGGAAGATCCAAGAAAGCTGTGAGAAACTTGCCTTTGCGATGATAATTTTGTAAATAGCGCCACAAACTCCATCAGTCGTAAGTTGCTCGTCGCTTCTTTGAAATCAACCTTCGTTTTTGGCATTCGCCTATCTATCCGCTAAAGTTTTGATTGATTGGAACAGCTTCCAAGCTTTTAGAATCGATATATTTCGATAAATAAATGAAACACTCTCAAAATCCCAGTGCGACGCTATACTTTGTAATGTTCATACGCGTTGCTAGCTCTACTATAGTTTTTCGTTCGAAATTGAAAACTTACTTCTTTGATTCATGTTCTCAAAACTAACTAGCTATGTAAACCACACCCGACAAATCCCACTAAGGCTCATCTGGTTATTGGCTATATCATCTGGTATCTTTTTTTTTAATTTAAAGATAACATTTGTTTTAGTTTTGTTTTTATGGGGGGGGGGGCTCTCTCTCGAATAGTTTACCTACTTAGAGAGCTCCTCCTTAACCAATCAATCGATCTTAAATACACTCATGTAAAGTAATTTCTTGAGTGGCATAATGGATCTCCATCACGTCACTCTGCCACGCGCTTCGCCCTCGATGTATCACGATTGAAATAAAAAAGAAGAAAATACTCGATGTATCATCGGAAAATCCAATTTTTAATTCAGAGTTTCCTAAAGCCCGTGGTAGTGCCACCATTTACAGCAACGAGAGCCCAAAGAGTCATGATGGTCTAGGGTCTGGTCTTCAGATATTCTCCTTAACAGAAACTAATTTCTGAATTGATCTAGGTCATCTGACGGGAAGAACGCTTGATGTGTTAAGAAAACAATTAAAATTAAATACAAAAAGCAAATCTTTGAACGTAAGTGAAAAGCAGCTGTAAGAGAAGAAGTTACGTCTTTTGACCTGCAGCCGAAAACATTCAATATGTCCATAAAAGAGCGTAAACGCGTAAATGAGCGAAATCTTTACAAGTGAAACAATGTTGCTTCACGCAGCTGTGAAAATATGGGATAATGATTGAAAGACAGCGAAAGCTGCTCAGAGGAATGATGAAATCGCAGGTTTTAATAACAGCTTTTACAGGGGCTGTGTCCAGAGATGCAAAAACCTCACAAACCTACAAACCTGGTTTGGAGGAAGGTTTAAGCAAAAACTTGAGGAAGGTTATGAACAAAATGAGAATTCTAACCCAAAGTAAGGGGCACTTCCTCAAAAATTTTCCTGGGGGTTTTGCCCCAGACCCCCTCTTTTCAATACCCCCAGTTAATTTACCCTGGCCACATCGCTTTGCGATTCACTGATATTATTGAAAGATATCATCGAAAAAATGTTTGGGTTAATTGTTTAATGGGAGTGGGGACCATTTCTTGAATTTCTCTTTCTAAATTTGGGCCATAGTTTTCAAGCCACGTAAAGGTCCTTTCTGGTATATCATGGGAAGATCAATCATTACCTTTCTTGGTATAAAAGCTCTTCTTCCGTTATTTTGACAAAAAAGTTAAAATGAGGAACGGCGAGACCTTGAATTCCAGGTCTGGAGGAAGGTCAAGGACTTTTTGCAACTCTGTGTCATAGTGATTCTCGCAAGATCACATAGTTAATGGAAATATTTTTTCCTTAAGCTTTCGCTGGATAGCCAAACTTTACAGTACATTAACAATCGCAAATTTTGCGTATACTTCTAAATGCTCAATTTTTCTAACGATTTCTATAATATAAACAGATTTCTAGGAGTTGTTGGNGCAAAAACTTGAGGAAGGTTATGAACAAAATGAGAATTCTAACCCAAAGTAAGGGGCACTTCCTCAAAAATTTTCCTGGGGGTTTTGCCCCAGACCCCCTCTTTTCAATACCCCCAGTTAATTTACCCTGGCCACATCGCTTTGCGATTCACTGATATTATTGAAAGATATCATCGAAAAAATGTTTGGGTTAATTGTTTAATGGGAGTGGGAACCATTTCTTGAATTTCTCTTTCTAAATTTGGGCCATAGTTTTCAAGCCACGTAAAGGTCCTTTCTGGTATATCATGGGAAGATCAATCATTACCTTTCTTGGTATAAAAGCTCTTCTTCCGTTATTTTGACAAAAAAGTTAAAATGAGGAACGGCGAGACCTTGAATTCCAGGTCTGGAGGAAGGTCAAGGACTTTTTGCAACTCTGTGTCATAGTGATTCTCGCAAGATCACATAGTTAATGGAAATATTTTTTCCTTAAGCTTTCGCTGGATAGCCAAACTTTACAGTACATTAACAATCGCAAATTTTGCGTATACTTCTAAATGCTCAATTTTTCTAACGATTTCTATAATATAAACAGATTTCTAGGAGTTGTTGGGGTCTTTCATCCAAAAACAAAATAGTGCCGGGAATAACAGCGTCATTTGGCTTTAAACATACGTACGTAAAACACTGACCAGCATTTTGCATCGGCCTAACAGAAGCTTTGAAACTGATATCATATTACGCCCACATTTACGACATCTAAATGATAACAAACGAAGCCCAAATCAGTTTCTAAATTTAAAGGGGCCTTTGCTACCGGCATGCCCTGCACGAGCCATCTCTTTGTTGTCGGCCATTTTAGTGGACCATTAAAATGGCTACAACAAAGAGACCACAAAAGGATGTATCCACAAAGCATGCCGGTTGCAAAGGCCCCTTTAAGTTAGACTTTTATTGATAGATTAAAGCTAGGTTCGATTAAATCTATTTCTACAATATTTCAAAGGTGCAAGCTTTTTTTACTCACTCGCTACAAATGTCGATATTGGCTTTGCTGACCATATATTTGTTTACGATTTGGTTACACAGTCCCTTTAAGGCAGTGCAAATTCACAAAACAGTTAAAGTAGTGGAGATAAACTCAACCAAACCAAAAACAACATTTTAAAGAAAGTATGTACTCAGAAGCCCTCAGAAGTTTCATTAAAACTCCAAGAGAACTCGATTATTGATAAAAGCTCAAGTTTCATTAGGCCTGGTTTCCATATAATCGCTACGATCGTTTGGATCGTTGTGAAGGACTCCAGAGATCCCAACGATCCCAGCGCTCTTATGGAAACATACGCAAACGATCGCAATGATCAGGATCGCTGGGATAGAAACTTGCTCTATTCCAGCGAATGCAGCGACCGCAACGATCCAAATGTAAGAAGAAGAATGCAAGCAGCCCTCGCAGGAGCCAGTAACTGCGATTTTCCAGCGATCTGAGCTACCCTAGCGATTATGTGGAAAAACTTCCTCCATCAATTCCAGCGATCCAATGCCAGCGATCGAAACGACCTAAACGATCGTAACGATCATATGGAAACCAGGCTTTAATAACTGCTTTTAAGGCAATCACAACTTCAAGTACTTCAAACAACTGCTCAACCAGCAAGGAAAATGAAACTGACTTCAACGAAAAATAACATTTTTATGAAGCACATACTCACAAGTGCAAACAATTCTCAGAGTGCTCACTGAAATTCAAGGCGCACTCGACTACTGATAAAAATACAAATGTATGCAACTTCAAATTATTGCTATAATAACTTCAACCAAAAATAAACTTTTTAGGAAAGCAAAGGTTGGTAAAAATCACCTCCAGAACAGGTAAAGAAACAAATTTCTTGGGTTAGAAATTCCAGAGCACTGGACTACTAATAAAAATTCACTTGTAAGGCAAAGCAAACCAGTGGAGATATCTTCAACTAGAAATTAGATTTTTAGGAAAGTAAAACTCACCTCCAGAAAAGGTAAACAAACTTGTTGGTTTAAAAATTCCAGGAGCATTCGACGGCCGATAAAATATCCGGTTTCTTTAAATACTTGTAAGGCAAAGCAAAGTCAGATCATTGTTAACCAGTCGCAAGCAAAACTCACCTCCAGAACAGGCAAACAAAATTCTTGGTTTGCAACTTCCAGGAGCACTTGACTGCCGATAAAATCTCCGGTTTCAATAACTGCTGTTAAGACAAATGCAAATCCACTTTACCTGCAAACAAGCTCACTCAGTCTATGTTGTGAAACTCTCTTAAAAGCATCGATTGTAAGCAACTGTTTCAAAAGATCCCAGTTGATGCAGGTGCAAATCCAGCTCTTTTCTGTCCAGAAATTCAGATTTAACAGCAGGTATACCAGTGCTTTGTTTTGAGATTCATGTCACTTGAATTAGCCTGTGTGTGATAAAAAAATTGAAGAGACTAAGACCACGTTTACACTGTACCGGTACAGCTTTGGATCCGCAACAAAACTGTAACGGTTCTGCTTCCCGTTTACACTGTTCCTGCTATTCCGCAACAAACTTGTTCCTTCTGTTCGTAGAAAAATTATATTCTGGAACAGTGTAAATACTCTTGAACCGTAACAATTTTGTAACAGATCAAAACTGTACCGATACAACTTTGGATCCGTAACAAAACTGTAACGGTTCTGCTTCCCGTTTACACTGTTCCTGCTATTCCGCAACAAATTTGTTCCTTCTGTTTGTAGAAAAATTATATTCTGGAACAGTGTAAATACTCTTGAACCGTAACAATTTTGTAACGGATCAAAACTGTACCGATACAACTTTGGATCCGTAACAAAAGTGTAACGGTTCTGCTTCCCGTTTACACTGTTCCTGCTATTCCGCAACAAATTTGTTCCTTCTGTTTGTAGAAAAATTATATTCTGGAACAGTGTAAATGCTCTTGAACCGTAAAAATTTTGTAACGGATCAAAACTGTACCGATACAACTTTGGATCCGCATCAAAACTGTAACGGATCAGCCTCCCGCTGTTACACTGTTCCTGCTATTCCGCAACAAATTTGTTCCTTCTGTTTGTAGAAAAATTATATTCTGGAACAGTGTAAATGCTCTTGAACCGTAACAATTTTGTAACGGATCAAAGCTGTACCGATACAACTTTGGATCCGTAACAAAAGTGTAACGGTTCTGCTTCCCGCTTACACTGTTCCTGATAATCAGCAACACATTTTATCCTTCTGTCTGTAGAAAAATTATGTTCTGGAACAGTGAAAACGCTCTTGAACCGTAAGGTGATGATGTGCCGCGGAGCAGTGGTGTAATCCTCTGACTTTGCAGCCAGAACAGTCAGACGGACATGGTTCAAGCCAAGTTCGAGCCCAACCACTTGAGCGTCACGACAAGGGGCGCGGACTCGCTTATTTGTTCTCTACTTCTGCGATCCCAGCGGTTGGCACTAAAGACCGCAACTTCAGCTTCACTTAACCTTCTCTTTCACGTCATCGCATTTGAAAAATTGGCGACGAGGAAAGCGATGATAGTTCATCGCGCAGTGGGAACATACCGGGTGAGTAAAAAAAAACAATCCCCGTTTGAAAGGCCACTGCTCCCTGAATATAGAGGCAATAATATTTGTAAATACATTGTTTTAATGGTGGACATGTTCAAATAAATTCTAAATTTTACCTGACTGAAATCGGCTTCTCCGTTCTGAAATTATGAGGGATTTTCTCAAGAAAGCCCCTCCAAGAAACCTTCAAAAATGGCGTAAAATCACGACCAAATTTCTGTCATATATCTGCTTTGAAGGTTTCTTGAAGAGGCTTTCTCCAGAAAATCGCTCATAACTTCAGAAGGGAGTGGCCGATTTCCGTCAGATGAATTTCAAATTATTTTTGAACATGTCAACCATTAAAGAATTCACTTCCCAATATTATTGTTTTGATATCCAGGGAGCAGTGACCTTTCAAACGGGAATTGTTTTTTCTGACTCACCCGGTACATACATACAGACATAATTGTTTTTGTTATAGCAGGTTAGAATTGGGAACTTAAAGCTATGATGTGGACCTGCACATCAGCTTTTAAACAGTTTCTTTCAAACTTCCTTGATAACAATGACACGAAGAACAAAATTTCTCATCAGTCTTGAATGTCGTTAATGTCTTGATTCTTTCAATCAGAATCTGCTACCAGCAGCTAATCGAAACGTCTGATAAATATGACGTTAGCGCTATTCAAAAACCAAAATAAAAAATCAATTTGATGGAATATTCTTGTTGCGTTGGTACTAAACAATAATGTCTCAAAATATTGACAGTTTGATGTGGAAAACATATTCTCATCAAAGCTAGCTAATGAACCAACCACAAGTAATACGACGGCAAAATTTTCCACAGGTGGTGTGGACTTTCTCAAGTTGTCTTGAAAGAAAAGGAAGGAAGACCAAGGAAGACTTGTTCCCAACTGATCACATCTCGATAGTCGGAGATGATGCTTGGTCCGGCAGGCAGCATTTTTGTTTTCATTTTTGACAAAGATTTTTGAATGCTTGCGGTTGGATCCTATTACAAACATCTGGGAAGTCACACACGTCTCATTGATATCATTAAGGACCTGTTTGGAACAATTCGTCCTTCCTCTCCCTTTCACGATGACTTGGGCAAGTTTAAGGGAGGTGAAGCCTAGGGGTGAAGACACAGCACTTTGAATCTCTTGGTATCTGCCTGTGCCTACATGGGTTCAAATCCCGTCTTGGACTTAGAACAGTTTACACAAAACCGGTGAAATGAAAACAGCATGACATCGTACCGTTTCAGCCTTGGGATTACAAAGGTACCAGTGTGAAAGTGATTTGAAAAACTACGAAAATCTACCCCAAAAAGTGGTGCACACCCCGTATGACATATAGTTTGATCAATAGTCCATTTTTCCTATTTTGACACCTCCTATTTCTAAAGTTATACAAGATGATTCAAAAGGCTTGTTTTGACAGAAGGCAAAACACAAGTACGTCATATCATGCCTTAACTTGAAAGGAAACAAACATTCTGTCATTTAGCTGTACGGAATTCAAAGATAGGTACAATATATATCTCGTTTGCTATACCCTGTTCCTAAATAACCTAGGCTAAATTTAGCAAAGAGATATTTACAAAAAGACTTCTTTCAAATGTACATACAAAAACCTTGTCAATTTATGGTTGACAAACACATCCTAGATAAACAAGGCAAATGTAGCTGGCAGATTTCCAATAAAAGTAGGAGTTAACTTATAAAAAATTAAAGATTTGTTCCTTCCAGTTAGTAAATTTGATGCGAATAATCATTCAAGATCTCATGGGATCTCTAAATAATTAATCATGCATCCTGTAGAAATTTGTGTTTCGAAACAGCATGCTATGACAAACATTTCTTTGAGAGACCAGTTAGGCTACTTTGTTAAAGCTATCAAACTGAACCATTTTAAATTATATAAAACAATAAAGTGGTAGAGATGTGCTTATAAATGAGCATCTACTTGTGCACATTAAACTGGCAAGAATTCTTAATAATTCTTAAAAATTCTTTAAATTCTGATAAGAATTCTTTAGTCATCTGAAAGACTGTAAATTTGTTTAAGCAAAAATTCTCGAGAAATTCTTGAGAATTCTTAGGCAGGAAAACCATGTTAATGTGCTCAAGGCCTGTACTGTATAGATCTAGCTTAATTCCCTTGGATTGGAGCAGGGAAGGGAAAAGAAGCAGTAATCAATGAATTTAAAAATAAAAATTGCCACACGGCTTGACAATTGCGCTACAGATGGCATCACAGACTGTTTCACAATGACCCTTTGTGCATCATGATGAATCTACCAATAAAATCAATCAAAATTCTCATGGTAAACAAAGATCATCGCAAAAATTTCCTGAAACCATCTTTCGCGCAATTGCCTAGTGAGAACGTTTATTGATGCTGTACAGCTGTGATGCACAGCAATAAATTGGCAAAACACCCCAATTTTTCTGACTCATCTGGTAGAAAATCTATAGAGAAGCTCCGGAGGATTTCCTCAAAAACTGTGCACTAGTACCATGGTATTCAATTATTCAATTATTTAACTTTTCTAAGCCAGTTCCCAAACAAGGTTTTTGGAATGTTGAAAATCAAACAGTCTGCTGCCATAAGATTTCACAAATTCTCTAACTTTAAACTCTGTTAGCTCTGCACAGTTAGATACATTTAAATATCTGAGGCAGCGACAGTTTTCACCTATGACTTCAAGGCTCCTATCTCTGATTATACTTTGTGAAATATCCAGTGATGACAGATAAATAGCCTCCTTGGTGATCAACTCAATATGTTCATCAGTTACTTTGATACTGGCAATGTTTAGCTCAGATAACAATGCAAGTTGACAACATAGCTCTGTGACGGAATTTGGGCTAATTTTGATACACCTTTGCAATGACAAGTTTCTCAAGTTTCTCATCTTATGTAATGGTGCTATTCCATGCTCAGTGATTTTTAAGCGGTTTAACGATAGCCATTCGAGTTTCTGGAGGTTTGAAACATCTGGAGTTTCTTTTCCAATTTCTCCTTTCCTTTCTTCACAATTTTTACCGGGATGTAAATTTTCATCTGCACCAATGAGTGCACTATCAGTCAGATTTCTGTTACTTGATATATCAAGTTTCTTCAAAGTGGTGAGGTGCTTTGAAATCATTTGGATTGCACGATCATTTATTTTGTAGCAGGAAGCAATAGCTAGCTCTTCAATTTCAATAAAATTGTCACAGAATCCTTCGATCACAGCATCATCAACTAAGGGGCAAGATGACAAATCCAAAGATTTAATCAATGAAAAATTCTTGCCTTGAAAACATTTGCCAATGTCTAATTTTTGCTTTTCCATTGCCATGTACCAGGAATTTCTCAAATGCAAAGTTTCTGGCTCAAGTTGCAAGGTTGCAATCATTGAAATGACATCTTCATATCTTAGCAGATATGATTTGTCAATTTTCAAAGTTTTCAAATTAGGGTGATGTTTCAACAAGCTCTCCAGTGCCCGAAAAGAAAATAAACTACAGCCTGTGACCTGGAATGCCTCTAAGTTTGGCAAATCCAGTAGTGCAAATTGGGAGAAAAAATCATTTGTTGCATCCAGAAATGAAAGATCAATCGACTGGAGACTCTGAAATTGCGCTATCAATGAAATCAAGTGCCGTTCTTCACCTCCTTGTTCAATATTAACCTGCACATTAGAAAGGCCTAAGGACTTGACATTACTTGGGCATAGCATTCTAAACATTTCTACCACCAGAGGTAGATCGAAGTATGTATGTCCAATATTTAATTCGTTTAAAGAATGCAATGCATTCCCTGGAAGGGACTGAAATTTTACAAGTGCATCGGAACGATTTCCGGACCAATTTGAGAGGTCCAACACTTCCAAATTGGATGCCAAAATAATAGTCTCTGTTATAATGTTTTCTGAACCGCTTAAAGATAAGGCCTTGATGCTTTGACCAATAGATTTGCAGAGATAAAAAATAAGAGGACGAGAGCATGATTTATGAAACTTGAACCGAATTAGGCCCATTCGCACCAGACTGTGTGCCCATTGGTTTACGTCAGTGCAAGCCTTTGCAGAAGGACAAATAAAAGCAGTAGCATCTTTCCATAATACCGGATCTTCAACTGCATGTTTCCACCGTTTGCAGACAAGTTTTGATGTGTATTTCCTCTCCAAATAGCCTTGAAACTTGAAGATATTGGTGAGCACGCCAATTGGAAGGTCGGCCATTTTGATTGCTGGTTGCCTAGTTGCCTAGTTGCTGTTTCGCGCCACATGGAAGCGAGATTGTGTGATTTCCCGCCCTTTCGCATGTGCTTTTTTTTCCTTTTTATATTCAGACAAAATTTTACAATACATGTTACATCCTACTATACTTTCTAATTATTATACAACTATACAACACTGCAGTCACGATAACATGAGGAGCAAAACGGCTTGACAGCCCCATATGGCCATTACATAAAACAAAAAAACAAAACAAAAACAAAAATACAAGGAACGGCAAGGAACAAGATGCAAACATACCAACGATAGAACTAACGTGTAAATCTAAATGAACTACACGACGGCGATAAAGACTGCTGAAAGAAGGGGTAATATAACGAGTGCATGCGCTCTCCAAAAATCAAACGATGGATTGACACGAAATCAAGGATTTCAACGAGCAATCTTTGCCGCAATCGTCAATTTAACAAAGTAATATAACCCGGGGGGCCACTTGGTACCTGATGTGTTATCTGCTCGTACAAAAAAACGCGGGAAAGGGTACCTTTTTTCAACGTAGGCACGGGCCCTCGTTTAGGGGTGCCAATTCGACCATAATTTCAAAAAAAGGAAGTACTTTTTTGCATTTGATAAATCGAAACACTTCTGTGATGATATTTTTAATCAAGCATTTTAAAATAGAATTTGATTTGGGAAAATGGGTTAGGATAATCCAACTACTGTAGGTTTTAACTCTTCGTCCCTGATTCATCACACAGAATCACACTGGCCACATCAACAATTTTGATAAGTGACTTGTCCGCGATTAGGGTACCTGAACTTGACAAATTCAATGTGACACGGGAAAGGGTATGTTCTCAAGAAAATTTTCCGCGATTAGGGTATGTATTTTGCTAAAAAAGGTCAGCGTTTAGGGTGCATATGTTGCACCTTTGTACGAGCATGATACTATAGAAAAGTATAGGAGTGGCCCCCCCGGGAATATAACTGATAAAAAACAAAGATGAAAAGAGAAGGCTCTTTACACAATAGTTAGTTCTATAATAACTACGCGTAGTTACGAAAAGGGGGGGGACGAGAAAATTGCATTGCAATCACAGCATATAACAGATTAAAATGCTCTTAATCAAACCGACCAGTTTTATGGATGAATTGCAGAGTTAAAGTGAATGACCTGAGATATATAGCGCTTGTCTATAAATAGGACAAAGGAGCACCTAATCCCTCTATTGTTTTCTTTGGCTTTGCTTTCTTTCGCCACGAGCTGGATTATCAAATACAATAGGCTATTTATAAACCTATGAGATCGCAACTTTTAACTCAGGTTATTTGCTTTAACTCAAGTATTTGTCTGTTAATGTCCTTAGAAAGGTCTTTATCACCATACAATAAAAGCTGCGTCGGGACCTCATTTGCAAGATTACTGTGTCCAAATGGTCGTACTAGATAAAAAAAACTCCAGCAATAGTTCTCATATATACTCACAAATGGTTATGGATATGGTTGATGTCTTCAATAGTTATTTGTATTTACTTAAACCTTGCTTGAGAAACGCTTTCCAACAAAAAGAATGTTGAATTGTAGGTAGAGCTTCTTTAATACTTTTTAAGTATCTTCTTGAAGATAGCTTTTAACTCTTAAAACAACTTCACATCCAAAGTAGGAAGCTTCTGTCTGTAATTTTAAAACGCTCTGTCACTGGTTTATGACTTATGAAACTTTTAGTTTGAGTTTATCACGCCCGGGGCAACTATCATTTGACAATTAAATCCAATTGCAATCATTGCTTTGCAAGGGGGTACCATTAGGAAGAATAGGTCATTCAGGAGACAAATATCAATTGCAGAACAGTTTGAATGCAGGAAGGTTTGAAAGACTCACCCCCCTCCCCTGAAACATTCTCATCTGAGTCATCTCATGTTATTTGTGATTGGTTCAAATGGGTCCTCCCGCGGATGCTCTAGGGGTCATAGGTCGGGACAGACGTTTTGAAGTGAAGCATCGTTTTGTAAATCATAATCTCTCGAAAAGTTATCTTCACAATTTATTACGACTGGGCATGGTCCATCCAGGGGTGCTAGGGTTAACTTTCCCAACGTTTTACAAATTCGTTTAAAATTATTTGTCAATTTTATCTTCGCAACTGGTACCAATTCGTTGTTGACAATAAGCATATATTTCCTTGATTTAGAATTTTTATATGTGGTTGCATAACAGTTATCTGTTTATCTTTCTGCTCAATACTCCTACCTGTCCTGCCGTTGAATAGCATTAATATTCAGTTTAGTGGTAAGTTGTAGATGCCTAAATGATACCAAAATAGTATGGCTGAATAGCGTTATTTGCTTTGATTTGCCAAATGTATTCTTTCGTCTGAGAAGCCGAATTCTTTTAGCCTATTTTGTTTTATTCGCCTAAGAAGCCGAATGCTATGCGATAAATGCGACCATTATGCGATAAATTGTCGCAGCTTTGTATGTCATACATCTTTGTTGAATGATTTTTCTGTTATAGAAGGCATAGATTGCCGCAGTCTTTGCGTTTTACGACAAGAGCGCAATTTGTGCTGACGCTTGATTTTAATTAATGAGAGGCACCGGGTGTATCAGAAACACGGGTCACTTTTAGCATCCCTCTGTGGTGGCGCCTAATATTTACGAATGTTGGAATTAAGATTTTTAAACCGAGAAGCGTTGACATAAATTTGCAGGCCATGTTCATAAAGATCAGTATTTTGAAAGAAGTGATATTAATTAAGCTTAATAAAAACGATCAGAAAAAGACAGCTTCAGTTTTTAGGACATATAATGAGAAAGGAGAAGCTTGAGAACCAAATACTAACAGGACGCATCGAAGGAAAGAGAGACAGAGGAAGGCAGAGATAGGCATTCCTGGGAAGTTTAAAGAATTGGGTGACCGAACAACTACCAGACAGAAATAGAAGGCAAGTGACAAACCAATATCTTCTACAAACATCAAAGGATAGAGAAATGTGGAAAACCGTGACCGCCCATGTTCTGAAAGAATAGGGTACCGAGCGAGAGAGAGAGATANGAATTTTTATATGTGGTTGCATAACAGTTATCTGTTTATCTTTCTGCTCAATACTCCTACCTGTCCTGCCGTTGAATAGCATTAATATTCAGTTTAGTGGTAAGTTGTAGATGCCTAAATGATACCAAAATAGTATGGCTGAATAGCGTTATTTGCTTTGATTTGCCAAATGTATTCTTTCGTCTGAGAAGCCGAATTCTTTTAGCCTATTTTGTTTTATTCGCCTAAGAAGCCGAATGCTATGCGATAAATGCGACCATTATGCGATAAATTGTCGCAGCTTTGTATGTCATACATCTTTGTTGAATGATTTTTCTGTTATAGAAGGCATAGATTGCCGCAGTCTTTGCGTTTTACGACAAGAGCGCAATTTGTGCTGACGCTTGATTTTAATTAATGAGAGGCACCGGGTGTATCAGAAACACGGGTCACTTTTAGCATCCCTCTGTGGTGGCGCCTAATATTTACGAATGTTGGAATTAAGATTTTTAAACCGAGAAGCGTTGACATAAATTTGCAGGCCATGTTCATAAAGATCAGTATTTTGAAAGAAGTGATATTAATTAAGCTTAATAAAAACGATCAGAAAAAGACAGCTTCAGTTTTTAGGACATATAATGAGAAAGGAGAAGCTTGAGAACCAAATACTAACAGGACGCATCGAAGGAAAGAGAGACAGAGGAAGGCAGAGATAGGCATTCCTGGGAAGTTTAAAGAATTGGGTGACCGAACAACTACCAGACAGAAATAGAAGGCAAGTGACAAACCAATATCTTCTACAAACATCAAAGGATAGAGAAATGTGGAAAACCGTGACCGCCCATGTTCTGAAAGAATAGGGTACCGAGCGAGAGAGAGAGATATATAATATTGCAAATCAGTTAAGTCTGAAGACAAGGTGACGACAGACGGCCTATAGAAACATTCAAAAGGCTGATAAAGATTTGCTTTCCAGTTGAACTAAAGTACATTCGTTTAAATAAGGATGTCAAACAGGGTCCATCTAAGACCATTCTATCATAGTTCGTCTGAGAATATGTTTGCCAGGTGTCAATGGATCTTTAGTTTATATGTCTCCATATATGAAAATTTATTATTAGGGGAACTGATACCCTTCATACTATTTCTCTGTTATCAGAGTTTACTTACCTTTTTTACCTCTAATTCCAATGCTCCAAACTTTGTGCAAATATCAATCAAGTAACTTCATGGTTTCAACTTTTCTTCGTAGTTCTGGCCAAGACTGAAAGTGCACTAATTCCTTTCCATTTGTGTATACAGCAATTTATCAGCATGGGAGCTAATACATTATATCTTTGCTCTCAACTTTTGCTTACCTTGTTAACTTCTAAATCTAGTGTTCCAAAAACAGTACAAATATTTTTTTTCATATTCCATTAGAAAACTGATTATACTACCTAAAAATTACTTTACAATACTACAAGTACAATACCATGAGGAGCAAAAGACTATGACTACCCCATATGGCCATTACGTGAAAATTTTGAACTAAATACAATTGTACACAAATACTACACCGATTAAAAAACTAATGAATACTGTACTAGAGACTGTCTAGCATTAGATGCCAGGTCAGGGTTGCGATAACTCAAAATGGTGGCGCGAGCAAAGCTATGTTATTGTTTTATCACGAACAATACACCCAGTGGCGATTAGCTAAGATTGAACTTTCACTATTTTCTTTCTAGCTACTGATTTGAGACAGTAGCAGATATATAATGCAAGTATAGCAATCTATGTGTCCGGCAGCTAATACAGTGTATATCTGTGCTCTCAAATCTAGCTTACTTTTTTCAACCTATAATTCCAATGTTACAAAATCTGTGCAGGTATCAAGTAACTATAAAATCAGTGCCGATACACAAAATATCTGTGCTCTTTATTTTTGATTCCCATTTTTAACCTATAATTCTAATGTTCCAAAATCGGTACAAACAGCAATCAGCCTCTTGTATTATAATCTACGAATACCAGACCATTTAATACTTTCCTAAATTCCAGCAATTAGTTCTAAGGATATTGAGCCTGCCCCTTTATTTTCATATACAAAACTTCAAAGGACTGAAGTATTCAGACTGCAAGCAAAGCTTTATCTGCCGAAAAATTTCACTTACCCTTTTTATCTTCTTGATTCCAACGTTCCAAAAGCAGCACAAATATGTTGCTATCAATCCAGAATTTCAATTCTTCTCCTACTTCATAGCCAAGATTGACAATTCACGGATTTTGCCCTAATTTCTGATTTGAAACAATGGCGAGAACAATATACAAGTATAGTAATGTAAAGTAATGTATAAACTTAGCTAATGCGTTCTTTCACAAATCTGTGCTCTCTTAAATTCCAGCAGTAAGTTAAAACAATATCCGACCTGTCCTTTACCTGTACATATAAAACTTCCAATCGCTAACGTATTCACTCTGCAAACATTGCTTTATCTACAGAAAAATTCTACATTTTTCATGTTGCCTAGTGACCTGTAAACAGTCCAACAGAGTTCAGTTGCGACCGCAAGGACTCTGCATAATTGAGACCCAGACAATTTCAACAGGTGCAGGGCCATTGTCATGGTGATGTGCTAAACATGATCAGTTGTATGTTGTAAAAGAACCTGTTTGCGCAGCTGGTTGTACAAACAACTGGGAGTAGAGCAATGTGAAGCGATTTAAAAGCAGATAGGTCACGATGATTCTGATTTCTACTCTAGCTATAGCGAGGAGAAGAGCTGCATGTGCAGTGCACTAAGGGTAGAACAATGCAAAGCGATTTCATATTAGATAGCCTTTAGGTAGCTTAAAGTGCCTCTTCACCATAAAGTTTAACACCCGTACTTTGTTCTTTGGAATGCGCTGATAACGAATCTTCAAATAAATTTTTCATTGGGTGGTTGGGTACTGAGCTATGGGGGTTTTTCGCACCCCCACTCTTGATTCAGGACCGCGTTTTCCGTGAAGCTGGGAACGAGTGGGCGTTGATGTCATAGTAGGAAACGAAAATCTATTCATTTGATTTGAAAGGCCTACACGGAAACAACAGGATCGAAACTTTCACTGCACTCCATCGCTCATTTATTCGCATTTTAAGATGTCTTCCTCAAAGAGTGATATTTCAAATGATAGTGACAGCCATTCCTGTAACTCTGAAGACCGTTATTCGGCTGTTGAAGTTGAAGAAGAAAGCGAAACTTTGGGTGCTTGCGCTGCAGCGGGCATTGCGGATGTCGATGATGAAGATGATTTTGATAACGACGAAAGACCTCATCAATTCGACCCAGCAGCCCAGTGGCAGACGAAGCATACACTGCTGAATATCGAAGGGACATTGCAGAAACTCGAGAAGAGGAACACAGACTAATTCGTCTTTTTGAGGGTGTCGAGACGCTGGAATCTTGGTATGTATTACCCTACATCGATTCGATTCAAACATGGGCCCAAGTCAAATCTGACCTACAGAACATAATCGTAATACACCATCAACTACGGTTTCTTCAAGTAGGTTATTAACATTTTAGCATTACAGTATGTTGTTGGTTATCTACATTTATATTTGCTTTCATACAAATCATATCTAAGACGTGCTTTCAGATAGCCATGTTAAATGCTTGATCAGTGTTCCGTAAATTTGGGAAAGTATATATTAGGCAGAGAAATAACCATCACAGATTTTTGCTGTCATTCCTTTTGTTTTAGCAATCATGAATTTCCCCAGAATCTCACATGTAAAAGTAAATGTGTCCCTGCAAAAGTACTTAAACATAATTAGCATTTATTCCTTATTCAACTCCAGGTGCAAATGTGGTAATTGGTAGAAGGGTGCTAGAGGATATGTCCCAGAAGTGGACTCTGACTAAAACTCATCCATGCATTCCTAGAAAGAAGGTAAGTTTATTGGAAAATGCTCTGCCTCTGGTGTAGTACAAACTTTTTGAATATTAGCAAACATAGGGAAAAATAAAACAAAAGGCACAAATGGAGAAACGGTTGAACTTCTTGAACATTATAAGACTTATAAGAAACTAGTAGTGATGGCTGAAAATTTAAGAAACTCTAGTACTGAGTTCGGAAAGAGCTAAGAAACTTTCAAAAGAAATATTCAAAGATATTATGATAAATATATATATGGTTTTATATTTTGAACGTAATAGAACACTTTTTCTTCCCACCTGATGTTTTATAGGTTAAGAAACATATCTGCAGCAGTGTTGGAAACTACCTGATAATTCATGCATTTAAAAAATAAGAAACTTTTAATATTAAAATGCTGAAATTTTCATGTTTACTAAGAAACTTTTAATACTATCGCCTGATCCAAGTTTCTCATAAAAAGCTTGTATCTTATTCAGAGCATTATAGAAGAAAGTGTGCTTAGGTAGAAGTAGATTGGTTGTTTTACTGTAAAAGTTATATTTAGCCCCTTCTCTTAAAAGCCCCTCCCTTCTAAGCTATAAATTTTTAATAGGCCCCCCTCGCCTCTCTATTAAGCCCCCACCACTAGTATCCAGTTTTGGAATAAGCCTAAATATAAGGTGGCAGGGAAAGAGTTCAAATATCTTTTAATGATTGTATTGCTAGAGCTCTGAAATTGTCCCATTTCTCTTTCAGAAAAGAAGACGAACGAAGACCAAAATTTAAAGAAGAGGAGACACAGAAACAGTGTTCATAGAATTATAGAAACAATTTATTGTAAAGTTGATCGAATATTTATGTGAACAATCTACAATCGATGCAATTCGGAAGCATGTATTCAGCTTTTACATCATATCATTTCCATGATCCTCAGTTTGCTTTGCCTTCTCCATTTCTGTTGTTACGATATCAACGACATTCAAAATTAAACTTGGGAGTTGCAACTAGGGCCCTTTTGTTCCTTCCATTATCCGCCAGAAAATTGTGTTTGTTGAACATTACTGTTCTCAACTATTCTGATTATTGAAGGTTTTCCTCATATCTCCAGGAATTTCTGCTAAGATTATTTATGCAAAGTAATCCCAGCTTTCCCGGGAATTTTAGTCATTTCCCCGGCTTTTAGATTTCTGGGAAAGCTGATAATCGATCACAGAAGAATCCCGAGAATTTCCTGGGAAAGTCCCAGATTTTTTGGTACGGGTCATTTTCGCTTGGAAGTAAAAAGCATCAGAAATCTGAAAATGTCGATAACAAATTGATTTAGGTCAATAGGTCGCAGTAAATTAAAAACAATTATATATGTAAATATGGGCCTAAACGTACCTTCTCCGTGTTCGTGCAGACATTTTTTTGCGCCGTTGTTCTCCTCTAATATTGTTGGAAATGGGACTACACCAGTGTCATCACAAATTAGGGGTAGTGCCTGGCACAAACACTTTCCGAATAAAACTTTCCCGCGTAAAATGTTTAGAGCAGACTGCCGTATCTTTTGAGAGCTGCCATGGGTCTGCTCGTTTCGAATTTATAAAATCGACCCATCTCTTCCTTCTTTTCTTCGCTTCAGGACGATCGTCGTCGAAAAACGGAATTTTATGAAGTGCTATACATTTTTCCTTATCGGGATTGTTGCTACAAGTTGGTAAAATACACCGTAAAGGCATTTTGATGGTATTCTTTCGTCTGTGTCTTCAATGTTTACACGCCAAGCCCATGAATGAATGGATTATGCATGGCAGTGAATAGGTTCTTTCCTACTATGACGTCAAAGCCCACTCGACCGAGGCGTCTGGATATTCTTTCGATCCGCGGTAATGAATCAAAAGATATCACATAACTGCTGCAATTTCGTAACTTTGATGCGTCATAAATAATTAACGGCTTGATCGATTCAAATAATTTTTTCGTTTTCCATACTTCCGCATCAAATACTATTGAAAGACGTCATAAAATTTTTTAGTGCAGAGGCACTTTAAGGATACTTCGTTTTCTGAGCAGAAGAGGGGATGTCGGGGATGTTGGAAGCAAAGAAGGGTAGAGCAACGTGAAGCGATTTAAAAGCAGATAGGTCACGATGATTCTGATTTCTACTCTAGCTATAGTGAGGAGAAGTGCTGCGTGTACAATGCACTAAGGGTAGAACAATGTAAAGCCATTTCATATCGGATAGCCTTTAGGTAGCCAAAGATAACTCGTTTTCTGAGCAGACGAGGGGATGGTGGAAACAACTCAGGGTAGAGCAACGTGAAGCGATTTAAAATAAATAGCGTCACGATAATTCTGATTTCTACTCTAGCTATAGTGAGGAGAAGTGCTGCGTGTACAATGCACTAAGGGTAGAACAATGTAAAGCCATTTCATATCGGATAGCCTTTAGGTAGCCAAAGATAACTCGTTTTCTGAGCAGACGAGGGGATGGTGGATGCACATAAGGGTAGAGCAACGTGAAGAGACTTAAAAGAAGATAGCGTCACGACAATTCTGATTTCTGCTCTAGCAGAGCTACGCTTGCAAAGAAATACGGATAGAGCAACGTTAAAGTAACTCAACGGAGTTGAACGGAGTTGAAAGGAGTCTGGACAATCTAAATATAGCCTATCGTATGTAATGTTCTCGATCGATGAAAACAGCAGAAACAAAAGTGACAAGTGTCCATCTTTTGTTCTATCTATTCTTAGACCTGATTGCTATCTCTCGTTAATGATAAGATTTTAATTTATGCATTGCAGTATGGATAAATAAATTGAGTTATCTACTACACCAGAGACGTAGGAACTGGGGGGCACTGGGGGGGGGCACGTGCCCCCTAAGATATTGCAATAAACGAGAAATTGCCCTTTTTGTTTGAGGAAATGCCCCTCTAGCTTAATGAAAAAAGTGCCCTCGACGTGTCGTGCCCCTCCAAGTTTAAGATGCTTCCTACGGCCCTGTACTACACCCAAAATATACGAGAATTATAATAATAACTGTTCAGCTATTGAATTAGATAGATAAAAACAGCGAGAAGACACTACAGTTAACCATGCTGGTTTAGTTTCCGTGCATCTTTCGCGACTTCGTATGTTTTTATTTTTCTTATACTTAATGTTTTCTTGAGTACTACCAGGATGAGGCTCGCATTTCATAACTTACTTGGGCAACGGTAGCGAAACTTATATCTTTAGGGATCAAGCTGATGGACTGTCTAGTTCGTCTAACAAGGAACAAGAGAACAAAGGAACATGGGAACAAATGGAAAAATGCCTAGGGAAGAAGAGAGCGTTTGACGCTCCCTCGGAGGGCCTCAGTTGAAAGTTTGCACTTGAAGAGTTTGAAATTAAAGACAAATGAAAGAGTTATAAAATTATTTATGCAGGGGGTCCGGGCAATCTAAATACGACCTGTTGTATATGATAATCCCCATAGCTGATCAAACAATCGGAGAATAAATGGGACTTGGCCTTCTTTTGTTTTATTTTTAAACTAGATCGCTATATGTCCATCATTTGTCTTTAATTGAAAAATGCTAGTCCACGGCCCTCTGAAAAGCAGTCCTCGTGGACTGAATGAATGAATGAATGAATGAATGAATGAATGAATGAATGAATGAATGAATGAATAGAAAAATTCAGCTAACGCTGCTTCCACCCTCTTCAGATCACGTGATTGTCCTCTTGAGGAACTTTCTTTTCATACGAGTTAAGAACTTCGTAGAATGAAGCGTGATGCGGGTAACTGTATCTACAAATAAAAAGATGATTGTCCAAATGTATCGCCCCTTGACTTGAAGTGGGTATAAACAATGTTAGCTGAATGAATGAATCAGTCAATCAACCAATCAATCAATCAATCAATCAATCAATCAGTCAATGCTGCATTGATTTGAAGGTAGTTTCGTTACATTTCCAACAATCTTTCCAAGATGCGAGTTCCAGTCTAAAATGCAATTTTGCAATGGCACATCAAAATTCATAACTGCCAAAAGGTCGGAGCCAGATAATGCTCTTCCCCACATGAATACCTGACTAACTTCTCCTTGAAAATTTGAGCAACGTTCAGAAACATCACAAAGAGCATCTTCAATAAGATACGGCATCTTTGGCACTTGATGGGTACCTAATACCAATGCTCCAAATCCTTCCAAAATACAGCCTTGCATTTCTTTTACTTTCCCTGATTTCAACAACGAACCGTTGACATAGAATTTGATAAAGCCAGTAACACCCACCCATGTGATAGCAAGATGGGTGTAGGAATTGGGAATATGTACCGGTGAAAATGGCACGGAAAATTCAGTACCAATGATTGTCACCAAGAAGCCGTATTCTGTTATCTTTATCACGATATCTTCGCATATTTTGCTGAATTTTGAGCTGTATGAAAACATCGTTGTGTCTGAATCATTGTTGATCTTCGAAAGTTTGAACCAAAATGCAACTGTGAATTCTCTCAGATCTTTTGAGACGGACAAGTTTTGAATTTGCACGTAGCCAGGGCCTGATGATGCGGAGAATGAATAGCTGAAGCATTCTTTTGCTGCATTAATATTCCTGACCTCCTTGTTTTCAATTCTAGAATCCAAAATTGATGCACTCTGAAATTGACATAAAAGTTTTTCAGATACATTTATTGTTGTTGTTGTTGTTGTTGTCGTTGTCGTTGTCGTTGTCGTTGTCGTTGTCGTTGTCGTTGTCGTTGTCGTTGTCATTGTTGTTCATTTATTTTAATTCGATATTCACACAGCTAACAATATATACAATATATACAAAGTTAACTTAAATCTAAATCGAATGAAATTAAAATGTTAAAAAAATCTATTGTTCAATAGAAGTAAAACTATTGCAGGCACTACATTTGCATTCTGGGCCATTCCATTGCTTTATCATAAGTTTGAAAGTTTTTCAAGTTTTCTGCGGATTTCTTTTTGTTTGGTAAACCATTCCATATTTGAGGTCCAACGGACTCAAGACAGCTAGAACCGAAAGTTACTTGATTTGGTCTTATATGCTGTAGGTCATAAGGATTTGTGGAGGAATAGTTGGGAGATATCCCCATTACAGGGCATCTTTTAACAAACAAAGTGGTGAGGAAACTCCCAACAAGCCCCTTCAATGTCCCCACCAATCAAGCCCATTTTCCCTACCAGTGTAGCCTGTGCGCAGCCTCAACACCCAAAACTCCTACTTACGCGGAGGAGTTGTTTAGGCTGCGCGCAGGCTATACCAGTGAAGTGCCCTATTCAGTCAAAAAATTTCTTCAGAATATCATGAATGTAGGTTGAAGACAGGTTTGATAGAAGACTCGATAGAATAACAAAATATCAGTTTTATAGCATCCCGTTATATCAACTTCTGAAATCAGATTTGTCATCTCATTTTACAGTTTGCATATATAACTTTTTCCTCAAAAAACTTCATCATTGTGAGTGAGTTCCAAACTGATGCTGTTGACTTTAATTAGATAGCTACAACGACACTGGTTCTATTGCGTGTTAAGTCGTAAAATAATTGTTTTTATTGATTTTGTAAAAAGCTCTATAGCGCTATCATTAGTTGCCCTTTCAATGGATTCCCCACCAGTAAAAAATCCTTAAAAGATGCCCTGCCCCATTGATAACTTAGCAAATGTATTGAAAACTGCAGCAAGGACGGCAACAACGCTAAACAGTTGAAAAAAATCATGGTACCAATTCATGGATCATGGAAGATTCATGGATCTCGAAAGCAAAATGGTAATTTTGTTCTATTTTTCTCATAAGTTTTTAAACAAATTAGGGTCACTTGTACAGACCGTACAATCACAACATAGAACATACTGCTAAGAAAACTTACCGTGGACTTCCGTTTACATTCTTTCTGAACTTTATAGAATTGCCAGATGTCTTGATTTACACAATCATCAGTCTCCGTTGTTGCAGCACCAAACAACAAGCATTCTATACCTCCTAGCGTAGCTGGATTTACTGCGACTATACAACAACTGACTGTAGCGAGGCATTCTTGAAAGCAATGCAGCTCCGATGCAGCTACGCATGATTTGATTGCTTCAGAAAGTGTAGCGCATTGCCTCTCTAGCGGCATCACATCAATATTCTTATTTGCAGAGGCTTTTGATGCAGTTGCAAAAATAACCAAGCAAATGCGAAGCATCCTCCAAACTGAATCAGTGACATTGACTGTCATATTGATAAACCTTTATAAATTTGGGAGTGTTAGTATGTATGTCTGCACTTGTATTTCGTTTAGAGCGTGAAGTATTTATTGGTGATTAAATTCACTTTGTCTAGCAGACAGGTCCCGAAAGATTTGAAACTGAGTTCCAGGGGGGTCATTTATAGCAAGGTCACAACAAAACAAGGACAGATTTCGTTTTCGACCAATCAGCGCGTTTGTTTACATCTGTGAGATTGACCAATCACGCTACGTAATCTAACATCACGTGACCCACTGTGATCTCGCGGAAAATCAGAAGCTGTGGGGATGAATATGAAAATACCTTCCCCCCAACACCTGCTTTGTGACAATATTGATTGGGGTTTCTCTTTGAGTTTTGCGTCAGGAATTTGAGGGCCCTGCCTTTTGAATGTGGTCGTAGAGCTTCAGACAACGATACCACGCTCGGTATCAAAGAGAATACTCTCCCTTTTGAATGATGTGCAGCACCGAAAATTTCATGGAGATATGCCTAATCTTGTCTGCGAATCAATATTTGTTGCTTTGTGCAACAGACTGAAGTATAACCGGTCAAGAAAATATCTTTTTGCTGGACCTAAAAAGTATTGGGGCAGTACTAATGGCTACTCTGATTTTCAGGCGTTATTCAAACGTTGAGTTCTCTCGATCTAAGTTGAATATCAAAATCCGAGTCGACAGAATTTTAGTTAAGCTTGTAATCTCGCAGAAAATGTAAAAATATTTATGATTTGTGGAAAATCCACTTGTCCATCGCCGGTTTTGGGGGGAAAGTATTTTCGTATTCATCCCCACAGCTTCTGATTTTCCGCGATATCACAGTGGGTCACGTGATGTTAGATTACGTAGCGTGATTGGTCAATCTCACAGATGTAAACAAACACGCTGATTGGTCGAAAACGAAATCTGTCCTTGTTTGGTCACAACACAAAAATCGATTATTTGCCAGGCAGGAAGAATTATTTGGGTTTCATTCTCGATAAAAGTCTCTCCAGCTCTCCAGCGATTCAATGGCAATCACCCAGCTGGCATGCGATGCAAAATCGACGTCGATATGTGGTCGAAAAAAGGGCACGTTATTAAATGACTAGATATCGACGTCGAAAAAACGTCGATAATGAGAGTTGAAAAGACGTCGAGATATCAACGTTGGATCGACGTCTTGATTTGGTCGCGGTTTTGGCGAATAGTTCAAATTGATAATCCTGAAAAAATGTTGATGGTCACCAACAAAATATATTTGTTGACGCATTTGACGTTCCTTAAGCTTGGTTCAAACCAGAGCAAAATTGCTTTAGAAATGCATTCAAAATGCGACAGGAAAAAGCGTCGAAATTATTTTGCCTCAATTTCGAGATTCTGTCGCCGCAAAGTGGGGGGGGGGTAAATAATGATGGGGGTCCGAGGGCGAAGCCCCCGGAAAATTGTTCAGGGCCACGCCCTTCAGATCTTAGGGAAACGCCCTTTTTTAACATAGAGATACGCCCTTTTTAGACAGATTTAGAGAGATCAAATCGCATCTTGGCAGTACGTGACTAAGAAAACGAGATTGAAAACTGAATATAGACCTACCGTATGGTTTTTATGTCATTTTTGGCCGAATCTAAATTACCATATTTTCAGAAAAGTTATTCGAGTGGGCAAAATTGCACATGCAAGATCTGCAGTTAAAAATAAAATAAAATAGTTGATAATGAGGATTAGAAATGAACTTTTTTGTAATTTTTTCTTTGTATGTAAATAGTTGGTTTGAATTAGTTTTATTACTATATATTGTACCAACTGTAAATAATTTGATAATAATAATAATAATAAAAAGCATAATGCCCTCTGCGGGGGCGTAAACCAAGATATGCCCCCGGAGTGGTCATTATGTTTTGAGCGCTGATAGACCACGGAATAGACTTGGAGCAAGTTTACTTGTGGTTAGAGTTTCAGAGGATCTTTTGACTAATAAGCTTAACATAACTTTCACT
>REGM01000112.1:230678-268075 GCA_004194415.1 Aurelia aurita | reverse complement strand
GGGTGGGGGGGTGTGTGGGGCTTATCATATTCAGATTCGCTGATGATGAACCAAATTTGGTTCGAAACGTGCGAATACATTTTAAACATATTTAAGTCTTATTCATATATTTTATTCTTGGAATGTCGTAACCAGATCTTGTCAATGAAATAATTACTTGGCATGGTATTAAAACGAAAACCTTTAAATGATTGTCGTCGCTTGCCTCATTCTCTGATACAAAATGTTGTTGTCTTCCTTTTTTACGGAATGTGTGTCACAGTAACCAGCAAATATTCTTTTATCATATTTAGATATGAAGAATCGAAAGTTCTTGAATCACAATATGATAATAATGCTATAGTCGACAGTGTCCATCTTGGAGGAGCATGGAACACGGCGAAGATATTTCCTGGATTTAGTCAAACTAAATTTTGTGGATGTCTCTTGCAGGTTCATTACAATAACGTAAGTTGCTTGAATATTTACAAGTACCACAGTTACATGCAAATAACAGAATTATACATCAGATTCTAACTAAAAAGAAAACAGAAAAGATTTGGGGGGAGAGAGATAGAGAGGAAAATTGCGTTGGTTCCAACCATTCAACGCCAGGTTCTGAATGCATCCAGTGAAACATTTGACGCAAATCAGACAAGGCTTTAGAATTAAGCAATAGATTACATTATTTTGGTTTCCATGGTACAATTAGATTAGTTCACACGAAAACGGCACAATATGAAAATGGAACTTTCACCGGCACGAATTGAAAACGGCATCGTGTGAACAGTCCAAAACGACGAAAAATGAGCATTTATCGATGCTTTCGAAACGAGGCCGAACAATTCTTTAAGCCTAGCTACATTAAGAGACATTTCTTTGGTGTCAAATTCTAGCCGCGTTGTTGGGAAGATTGCAAGGAGATTGTTACCACCTAATTTTCTTCCGTTTTTAAATTGTGCCGTTTTTAAATTGTGCCGGTGTCTTAGACACCAACATTATTTTCGTATTCAAGTAGTGCAAACTAAGAAATTTATAGAAAGGAGTCAATGTTATAAATTCTACCAAATATAGAAAGGAGAAGTTTGAAGCATACCCTTAAAGGGGCAGNGTAGAAAGGGAGACAGGAAGATTTAGACAGTTCGGGCAGTACAGTTTTGAGAGGGTTTACAGTTATGGAGTTTGAAGGATTATCGGAAATTGTGGTCAAGGATTCCACTCACTTATTATGGTTACGTTGTTCGTGAGATTTATGTCGATACCGTTTATTGTAAATATTTGTACAATCATATATTCATTGCTATTCGGTTGCTGTTGTTATTCACTGGCCTATTTTGTTTATACTCTGCTTTCGATTTGGATTACTTTGGATCGCAGCTAACTATTACACCATAGTTTGAATTCCGTATATAACAGGAGCTGTAACTTTTATTGTCTCAGTTTTATACAGTTGCATACGATAGACTTCAACTTAGAGTTTGAGACCTTGTTTGAGTCCCTCTGACAAGTGGCTGCTGACTTATTGCACAACTAGAACTTGATTCCCAGCAATCATCTATCCCTTTAGTTCTCATTTGATTTCGTTGTGCTATATATACTCAGGGCTTAGGCCTCGGGGGCCCCCCCTGCACGTAGGAAATGTAACTCACGCTTGTTTACCTCGGTTTATTCTGTTATTATTGGGCACAGGGCCGTAGGAAGCAACTGCTGATTGGGAGGGGGGGGGGCTTATCATACTCAGATTCGCTGATGATGAACCAAATTTGGTCACAGGGAAACCAGGAAATAATTATCGCTAAAAATAAAATTTGAAAACAATTTTGTCTGTCGTTGTCCCCTGTGAGCTTAGTCATTCTTGTACCTTAGTCCCCTATCGATACGCAGTCTTTCGCGGAGCACAGGGGACTAAGGTACACAAATAACGAAGCGCACAGGGGACAAAGAAAGACCCCATTTTTTTTACAAATTTTATTTTTAGCAACAATTATTTCCTGCTTTCCCTGTGATTTGGTTCGAAACGTTCGAAAACATGTTTAATTAACATGTTTAAGTCTCATTAATATATTTTATTCTTGGAATGTCGTAACTTTGATCTTGTCAATGAAATAATTACTTGGCATGGTATTAAAACGAATACCTGTAAAATGATTGTCGTCACTTGCCTTTTTCTCTGATTCAAAAATGTTGTTGTCTTCCTTTTTTACGGAATGTGTGTCACAGTAACCAGCAAATATTCTTTTATCATATTTAGATATGAAGAATCAAAAGTTCTCCAATCACAAGATGATAATAATGCTATTGTTGACAGTGTCCATCTTGGAGGAGCATGGAACACGGCGAAGATATTTCCTGGATTTAGTCAAACTAAATTTTGTGGATGTCTCTTGCAGGTTCATTACAATAACGTAAGTTGCTTGAATATCTCTACGAGTACCATAGTTACATGCAAATAATAGAATTATACATCAGATTCTAACTAAAAAGAAAACAGAAAAGCACACAAGATTTTCGGAGAGAGAGAGAAAGAGAGAAAAATTGCGTTGGTTCCAACCATTCAAGGCCAGAGAATAAATAACAATGTTTGTGTTGCGTGTAGTACGTCGTTGGGCATATGTAAACTGATAATTATTTAAAAATACGACAGTGTACTAGAATAGTGATAACACACAACGTTTCGAGCTCAACTCTTCATCAGGTGTGAAAGTAAAGTAAAGAAGCAAGCGCAGAACGATAGATTCGAATGGCAAGTTCGAATGATAGCCATTCAAGGCCAGGTTCTGAATGCATCCAGTGAAACATTTTACGCAAATCAGACAAGGCTTTAGAAATAAGCAATAGATTACATTATTTTGGTTTCCATGGTACAATTAGATTAGTTCACACGAAAACGGCACAATATGAAAACGGAACTTTCACCGGCACGAATAGAAAACGGCATCGTGTGAACAGTCCAAAACGACGAAAAGGAGCATTTATCGATGCTTTCGAAACGAAGTCGAACAATTCTTTAAGCCTAGATACATTAAGATACATTTCTTTGGTGTCAAATTCTAGCCTCGTTGTTGGGAAGACTGCAAGGAGTTTGTTACTACCTAATTTTCTTCCGTTTTTAAATTGTGCCGTTTTAAAATTGGGCCGGTGTCTTAGACACCAACAGTATTTTCGTGTTCAAGTAGTGTAAACTGAAGGTGACGTTGCCCTTTTTAGCGCCAAGCGCTGGGATCGCAGAAGTAGAGAAGACCTAATCGAGTCCGCGACCCCTTGTCATGACGCTCAAATGGTGGGGCTCTATCTGGGATCGAACCCTGTCCGCCTGACTGTTCTGGCTGCAAAGTCAGAGGATTACACCACTGCGTCACAACACCTTCACTAATACCTAAAACTAAGACCTTTATAGAAAGGGGAAGATTGAAGCATACCCTTAAATCTTGGAAGAACTTGAGAAGTTTGCCAAAAAAATGTTGCAAACAGAAAAACTACTAAAATTCCGAGTCCACATTGACAGAAAAAAATAAAATGAGTGGCATGTCCCTGTATCAAGTTGCCCCTTTCCCGGACAAAGTAACTAGCTATTCAGTTTGACAAAGAAATCGAAGCTCTCTATTAATAGATGCATAAGGAACAAGAGGTTTTGGGTGCTTCATCCTACCTTTATCACGGGCTTTAGGAAACTCCGAATTAAAAATGAGATTTTCGGATGATACATCGAGTATTTTTCTTCTTTTGTATTTTGTTCGTGATACATCGAGAGCGAAGCGCGTGGTAGAGTGACGTTCCCTAGAGCCACTATGCCACTCAAGTGTGGCAAAACGAATGGAGTCACGTCACTCTGCCACGCGCTTCACCTTCGATATATCACGAACGAAATACAAAAGAAGAAAAATACTCGATGTATCATCCGAAAATATAATTTTAAATTCAGAGTTTCCTAAAGCCCGTGCCTTTATAGGTCATGTTAACTGCCTTTAAAATGTGATACCTTCTTTTACAGGTAGACATACTGAGGTATGGACAGTACAAAGGAAGTGCAAGAAAAACTGGATTATGTCAAGCGACTCAGTGCATAAAGAAGTGAAAGTCGGTCGTTTGCGAAGTGCTGTTACAGAATGTTGAGGAACTGTGGCATTTTGCAATACTCACATTGCAAGATAGTTTAGAAGTATTTTCGTGTGCTCGCAGACTCTTGTGAATGAAGTAATAGATGATAATATTTCACGTAATAACTAAAATTGAATTGATGTTTTCTCTTGTTTGATTGCAACTATAAATTATATTTGAAGGAAGCAACCTGTTGTATATATTACTTACTGAGCAAACAAATAAGGACATAGCCTAAACAACCTTGTCATGCTTGTACTTATTTGTTCTTTGTAAAGGCCTAACCTACGCTATCGCACCAGGTGTCAGAGAAATCTTTTGAGAATGGAAGGATCTTGGGGGAGGCACTTGACCAGATTTTGGTTGGGAGCGTGCCATTTAAGCTTCAAAAACATGCCCGTTTCTCGTACCAATTTTGGAAAATATATTCCCGACGTTATACCAATTTTTAAAAAATTTGCCTATTTATTTATTCTTTATACCAAAATCACAAAAATGAATACCGTTCTTTATACAAAAATCGTGAAAATCAATACCGTTGCGTTCCCTATACCAAAATCGAGAAAATCGATACTCTTCCCAATGGCACGTCCCCAGTACCCAAAATATACACTGTGCCCGGCGGGGGACGGATGCTTTGTAAAATGGGTGGAACGAACCTGAATATAGTCTCTTGGTGCTAGATCTTAGAGGCTCTCATTAGCAACGATCTATAAATTCTGTGGATATCCTGTTTTGGGTAGCCTTGAAAAGGCTTGTGCTTTGGAGACCACTGAAGACCACAGAACGACCGAAGAAAACTTATGCTCTAAAAATCGGACGAGATTTAAATTTATATTTCTAGTAATATTTGGGTTGTTAATACACTTTATATTTAAAAACACTTTGCAACTCATAACCACAAGTGAAAAATGTTCTTAACTCATACCCCATTCACACTTTCAAGCTTGCACCAGCTTAACCAAATCAGGTAATCAAATTTCGAGTTTTAATTGGTCAATCCAACAAATCGAATGCATTTGATTGGTTGAAATTTAACCTGGTTTAAATACAGCTGGTTTAACTGTTAATTATGAATGGGGTGTTAGAATTGACCTCGTCTGATCGCTTAGAAGAGCGTCTAAATTTTCTCGAAGAGGCTACTACAGTTTCTTAGTATAAGCAGTTTCTTATAAAACGATTGAGTGTAAAGCCTGGTTTCAATATGATCGCAGTGAGTCGCAGTGAGTTGCAATTTTTGTGACCCTGAAGATTAAAATGTTGAAGACGGAAGTGAGATTAATCCCAGAAACAATACAGATGTTATCGCAACGAGTTGCAAAAATTGTGAACAGCGGTTTCCATTAATCGCAACTGATCGCAGAGCATCGCAATGAGTCGCAGAGATAGAAAATTCATCTCTGCAACTGCTTGCGACTGCCAACGCGAGGAGTCGCAAACAAATCTTTAACCGGTTTCCATTAGCCTGCGTTCAGCCTCAACGCAACAAATAAGAGGCCTATTATATACAGTCCAAGCAATTTACAGTACAAGTAGTGTAAATGCAAGATGTGTTACAATCGAAAGCAAATAACACAGCATTTAGGGCCATTTGATTTTTAGACAACAAAACTGCAATGGAAAAGAATAATATTACCTCGTTTCAGTCACGGCCATTAATTTCGCCATCTGCAGAAACTCTGTTCACCTCAAGGGAGACATCTACCCTATAAATGAGTTCTGTGAATATAATCTTTTGCGATGAAAAGCTACAGCCAGTTACAAGCCATGTGAAGTTTCGGAAATGTTCTTGAACCAGTTGCTTCGAAATTATTCAACAATCCTCCTCGGCGGCATCGAATTCTTTGATCAAACTTTGTAACTTCGCTCCTCGCAAAAAAGTGTTCCTGAAATCTTAGCGTAAATTCCGAGGAATAACTGCAGGCCTCGATTCAATTTCATTGATTTAGAACAATAGAGTTTGCCTGATACAATAAACGTTTTCAAAAGAAACTGAGAAAACTTTTGCCAAGAAACCTTTTCGGTCGAATCCCCAGAGGTGTAGATTTTGTTTGTTTGTACAGCAGGCAGTTTCCAAATAGTGAAATTTTTTCTAGTTTGTAATTTTAGACAATCAAAGGTCGCCCAGCCGTTACTTTCTAGTTCNGTACGGGGTATCCCGGAAAAAATTTCATGTCCTCCGGAAAAATGTTTGAAAACTAAGGTTGCTAGAATCGCTCTGGTGGCCATTTTCTCCTGTAAATACAGTTTTCATATCAACAAAATAGCCGGTTATTATGCAGAAGAATCATAATCTCAAAGTACATATTTCTTTAAGAACATACATAAAACACAGATTGACGATTTATGGGCCCTTATGGCCATGGGCCCTGGGTTTTTGAACCCCCCTGACCCCCCTCTCCTCAGCCCTGCTCGTTAACTGCCTGTAAATGTGATACCTTCTTTCACAGGTGGACATACTGAGGTATGGACAGTACAAAGGAAGTGCAAGAAAAACTGGATTATGTCAAGCGACTCAGTGCATAAAGAAGTGAAAGTCGGTCGTTTGTGAAGTGCCGGTACAGAATCTGGGACGACTGCACTTTAGCGGACCAGCTTTATGTCATATCTCTCGGGAACGTATTTGACCAAATACCCTACTAACCCTAACTAAACCCTTCCTTACCCTAACTAACCCTAACTTAACCTACTAAACCTAACTTATCCTAACTAACCCTAACTAGCCCTAACTTGCCCTAAAAATCCCTTTTCCAAAACCTAACCCTAACCCTCATCCCATGACACATAACTTGCCGATCTTGAAAGCTGGTCCGCTAAAGTGCAGACTAGCCCAGAATCTTGAGGAACTGTGGCATTTTGCAATACTGTACTCACATTGAAAGATAGTTTAGAAGTATTTTCGTGTGCTTGCAAACTTTTGTGAATGAAGGAATAGATGATAATATTTCACGTAATAACTAAAATTGAGTTAATGTTTTCTCTTGTTTGATTTGCAAATATATATCATTCTTGAAGGAAACAACCAATGGTATATTACTGAGCAAACAAATAAGGACATGGCCTAACAACCTTGTCATGCTTGTACTTATTGTTTATTTGTAAAGGCATTACCTACGTTATTGCAGCAGGTGTCAGAGAAATCTTCTGAAAATGGAAGGATCTCGGGGGAGGCACTTGACTAGATTTTGGTTGGGAGCGTGCCATGCTTCAAAAACATACCCGTTTCTCGTACCAATTTTTGAAAATATATTCCCGACGTTATATCAATTTTTCAGAAATTTGCCTATTTATTTATTCTTTATACAAAAATCGTAAAAATCAATACCGTTCCCTATACCAAAATCGAGAAAATCGATACTCTTCCCAATGGCACGTCCCCAGTACCCAAAATATACACTGTGCCCGGCGGGGGACGGATGCTTTGTAAAATGGGTGGAACGAACCTGAATATAGTCTCTTGGTGCTAGATCTTAGAGGCTCTCATTAGCAACGATCTATAAATTCTGTGGATATCCAGGTAGCCTAGAAAACGCTTGTGCTTTGGCGACCGCTGAAGACGACAGAACGACCGAAGAAAACTTATGCTCTAAAAATCGGACGACATTTAAATTTGTATTTCTAGTAATATTTGGGTTGTTAAAACACTTTGCAACTCATAACCACAAGTGAAAAATGTTCTTATACCCCATTCACACTTTCAACCTTACACCAGCTTAACCAAATCAGGTAATCAAATTTCGAGTTTTAATTAGTCAATCCAACAAATCGAATGCATTTGATTGGTTGAAATTTAACCTGGTTTAGATACAGCTGGTTTAACTGTGTAATTGTGGATTGGGTATTAGAATTGACCTCGTCGGATCGCTTATACCTCATTCACACTGAAGCAGTTAAACCAGTTTTATCTAGCCCAGGTTAAATTTCAACCAATCAAATGCACTCGATTTGTTGGATGACCAATTAGAACGCAGCATTCACTAACCTGGCTTTTTTTAAGCTGGTTTAACTTGCCAGTGTGAATGGGGTATTAGAAGAGCGTCTAAATTTGCTCGAAGAGGCTACTACAGTTTCTTTGCATAAGCATTTTCTTATAAAACAATTGAGTGTAAAGCCTGGTTTCTATATGATCGCAAGGAGTCGCAAGGAGTCGCAGTGAGTCGCAAGGAGTTGCAATGTTTGTTACCCTCAAGAGTGGTTTCCATATGATCGCAAGGAGTCGCAGAAAGTCGCAGTGAATCGCAGTGAGTTGCAAAGAGTTGCAATTTTTGTGACCCTGAAGATTGAAATGTTGAGGACGGAAGTGAGATTAATCCCAGAAACAATACAGATGTTATCGCAACGAGTTGCAAAAATTGTGAACAGTGGTTTCCATTATTCGCAACGGATCGCAGCGAATCGCAATGAGTCGCAGAGATAGAACACTTTCTATCTCTGCTGCTGCTTGCCACAGCCAACGCAAGGAGTCGAAAGGAGTCGCAAACAAATTTTTAACCGGTTTCCATATGATCGCAGAGAGTCACAACCAAACTTGATCAATTTTATTGCGACTCACTGCGACTCCTCGCGATTCCTTGCGATTATATGGAAACAGGCTTAAGGCAAACCAACATACAAAGTTACTACCTTTGTTTACAACTCATAAGAGGCCTATTGTTTACAGTGCAAGCAATTTACAGTGCAAGTAGTGTAAATGCAAGATGTTTTACAATCGAAAGCAAATAACACAGCATTTAGGACAATTTAATTTTTAGGCAACAAAACTGCAATGGAAAAGAATAATATTACCTCGTTTCAGTCGCAGCCATTAATTTCGTTATCTGCAACAACTCTGTTCACCTCAAGGGAGACATCTACCCTATAAATGAGTTCTGTGAATATAATCTTTTGCGATGAAAAGCTACAGCCAGTTACAAGCCATGTGAAGTTTCGGAATTGTTCTTGAACCAGTTGCTTCGAAATTATTCAACAGTCCTCCTCGGCGGCATCGAATTCTTTGATCAAACTTTGTAACTTCGCTCCTCGCAAAAAAGTGTTCCTGAAATCTTAGCGTAAATTCCGAGGAATAACTGCAGGCGTCGATTCAATTTCATTGATTTAGAACAATAGAGTTTGCCTGATACAATAAACGTTTTCAAAAGAAACTGAGAAAACTTTTGCCAAGAAACCTTTTCGGTCGAATCCCCAGAGGTGTAGATTTTGTTTGTTTGTACAGCAGGCAGTTTCCAAATAGTGAAATTTTTTCTAGTTTGTAATTTTAGACAATCAAAGGTCGCCCAGCCGTTACTTTCTAGTTCTATTCAACTTCANGCTCGATTAGATGAGCAGGGCTTGCCGCCGGGCTGACCCTGCTAGCAGGGCTGCCTCTGTAAGCAGGGATGAAATGTTACGTGTGATGACATGGAGTAATTCACCCCAGGGCTGGGAAGTAATTTTGGTGGGAAAAATTTATATCATTGGCTATATGGTGGCTTGGTGCATGCGCAGTTAAAAACTTCGAGGAGCCAACCCTGTTTCCAGCCCTGCCAAGCGATTACCTGAGAAAAAACGTCATTACTTCATCCTTTCGGACAGGGCCAGCCCTGTTATGCAGAAGTGGGATCCCGGCTGCCAGGGCTGTCCCACTTACCATATAATCATGTTTCAGATTTATTACATGTCTCTTATTGACATAGGGATCTCGCCTAAAATCGTCCACCTTCGATAACAGGGTCAGCCCTCCTCATATAATCAGGCCCTCGGAGAAGCTAAAAAAAGAGACAAGTTAGGCTATCCATGTTTGATAAACAAGCACTAAAAATTATATCTCCTTATAACAACCACTCTAACATCTACTAGGATAAATTTAAATTTTATGTAGAGACAAAAATATTTACAAGTCTGAGTTTACTGTAAATAAAAAATAACGATCTTTGATATGAGAACCATCAGCTACAAGCATTAAAATATGGAAATGATAGTTATTTTTTGTTATGTTAAGGCTCAAGCGTTTAACTGTCTTGATTGGCTTTGAGCTCTACGCATCGACAGCAGATTTTGTAACAATCATCCATTGCTTTTCATTCAAAGGCCATTTCAAAGCGATTAGCGATTGCAGACAAAGGGAATTCTCTCAAGCAATAAATCAAAACAAACGAAGCCACTTAAGGTAACCTGAAACCAGTATGGCTAGCTGTCTTGTTGCGCATGCGAAAAGGGTTTTTTAAGAATAGAAATCTATATCAGTAAGCGATGAAGTACTCCTTTTTGTAAAATATCCACAAATTCATCAAGACGCAGCAAAAATTTATCACCTCAAAAATTTACTGGCTCAAGAACCACGAAAAAACGAAGCACAATAGAATGCAGCGTCTTATTTATTACCCCCACCTAAAGAACGCAAGGCATTTTCTGTTTCCATATTTCCAGGGATGAAATAATTTGAAAACTGTAATATTATGATTCCTAGTTTCAGCGGTAAGGGAGAGTGGTTAAGGCAGTTGTAGCGAGAACTAGGACCATAAATAATAAGTCTAGTCTATACCGTTCGAGAAACTCCACAATATGTACCGGGCCTATTCTTTTTCATCATCAATGGAAAATGCCTCTCCATTCATCGTTTAGTCTTTCACCATGAATTGTACAACATGCATTTTAACCTCATTTCCAATACTGCAGCAAGCACACTGTACTTTGGAAACACTTCGAGCCTTGTCCCAAAATTTCAGTTCGCTTGTATTGCGTTTCTAAAATTAATTTCAGTTTTGTTGCCTTACATCAGATCTTGGCTTACCTTAGCGAGTTTTTGTACAATTTCTCCAGTATTGCTAAGAATGGCATTGAATCAAGATTTCTAAAGTTAGAAATTAATTTATCTTTGATTTGTCTTCTTTTTATGCCAATTTGAGCCAAGATACGAATATACAAATTGATATCACTGTTGTCCTTCAAATATGGCATACACTGGCGAAGAAGCACTTATATTTCCAATATGTGAAAATCCAGCGCAGGATCGAATGTTTATGGAATCTTTTACTCCCTTCATTCTTAATCTTCTTCAATCTCTCAGGTAAAATCCTTCGCGATACATTAACCCGCCATTTGAAGCATGTATGGTCCCAACGTGGTCTTCCGTTTGAAATCACTCATAATAAATTGCTACGATGTTACAAATTGTTCACCAACTTCTTAACAACCTTTTATGCTTCCATCAGTAGCTAAGTCCTTCGTGATGCATTTCACTTCGTGTTGATGTATTTATGGTCCATCCATCCTCTTCTGTATGAAATCAATTACAATAAAGAATTACCAAAATAAAAGCTCAACTTTCAGCAAGTTCTTATTGGTTTTAAATCACATTAAGCACTGGTTTATACATCCGTTTGTTGTAAACTTTTTCAAGATGNAAATCTTAGCGTAAATTCCGAGGAATAACTGCAGGCGTCGATTCAATTTCATTGATTTAGAACAATAGAGTTTGCCTGATACAATAAACGTTTTCAAAAGAAACTGAGAAAACTTTTGCCAAGAAACCTTTTCGGTCGAATCCCCAGAGGTGTAGATTTTGTTTGTTTGTACAGCAGGCAGTTTCCAAATAGTGAAATTTTTTCTAGTTTGTAATTTTAGACAATCAAAGGTCGCCCAGCCGTTACTTTCTAGTTCTATTCAACTTCAAAGCGACCTTTTCCCTTGAAAACAATAGAATCGCCGTCCGCTCCGAAAATTCCATTGACCACTGGACTGAGACCCCGCTTACACTGTACCGGTACAACCTTGGAACCGTAACAAAAGTGTGACAGATCAGCTTCCCGTTTACACTGTTCTTGCTAATCCGTAACACTTTTTTTCCTCCTACCTATCTATAGAAAACTTTGTTCTGTAAACGCTCTTGAACCGTAACAACCTTGTAACGGATCAAAACTGTACCCGTAACACTTCTTTTTCTCCTACCTATCAATAGAAAACGTTGTTCTGGAGCAATGTAAACGCTCTTGAACCGTAACAACTTTGTAACGGATCAAAACTGTACCAGTACAGTGTAAACGTGGTCTTAAAATCAGCCTTTTGGAATGTAGACTAGTGGACATGACACGATTGGTGTTGATGATGTCCACAATACATAATTGCCTAAATGTGCCTAAATGAATAAATTTATTTCGTTACCTTGCTTTTTTTCATTTCACTAGTATCTTTCTTCTCGTGGTTCGATGCCTGACTATACTTGCTGTCGTTTGATATTATGGCCTAATCAGTTTCAAACGGTTACCGCGCTTTGAAATTTATGGCCTGGGAACTAGTTCTCAGGCAATTTCTAGTGTAAGAGCCAAGCCCAAGAGAAGCTAAGAAAGAGACAAGTTAGGCTATCCATGTTTGATAAACAAACACTAAAAATTATATCTCCTTATAACAAACACTCTAACATCTATTAGGATAAATTTAAATTTTATGTAGAGACAAAAATATTTACAAGTCTGAGTTTACTGTAAATAAAAAATAACCATCTTTGATATGAGAACCATCAGCTACAAGCATTAAAATATGGAAATGATAATTATTCTTTGTTATGTTAAGGCTCAAGCGTTTAACTGTCTTGATTGGCTTTGAGCTCTACGCATCGACAGCAGATTTTGTAACAATCATCATTGTTTTCATTTAAACGCCATTTCAAAGCGATTAGCGATTGCAGACAAAGGGAATTCTCTCAAGCAATAAATCAAAACAAACGAAGCCACTCAAGGTACCCTGAAACCAGTATGGCTAGCTGTCTTGTTGCGCATGCGAAAAGGGTTTTTTAAGAATAGAAATCTATATCAGTAAGCGATGAAGTACTCCTTTTTGTAAAATATCCACAAATTCATCACGACGCAGCAAAAATTTACTACCTCAAAAATTTACTGGCTCAAGAACCATGAAAAAATGAAGCACAATAGAATGCAGCGTCTTATTTATTACCCCCACCTAAAGAATGCAAGGCCTTTTCTGTTGCCATATTTCCAGAGATGAAATAATTTGAAAACTGTAATATTATGATTCCTAGTTTCAGCGGTAAGGGAGAGTGGTTAAGGCAGTTGTAGCGATAACTAGGACCATAAACAATAAGTCGAATCTATACCGTTCGAAAAACTCCACAACATGTACAGAGCCTATTATTCTTCATCATCAATGGAAAATGCCTCTCCATTCATCGTTTAGTCTTTCACCATGAATTGTACAACATGCATTTTAACCTCATTTCCAATTCTGCTGTAAGCACACTGTACATTGGAAACACTTCGAGCCTTGTCCCAAAATTTCAGTTCGTTGTCAATATCTTTCAAAATTTCGGCAGCTTGTATTGCGTTTCTAAAATTAATTTCAGTTTTGTTGCCATCAGATCTTGGCTTCTCTTAGCGAGTCTTTTGTACAATTTCTCCAGTATTGCTAAGAATGGCATTGAATCAAGATTTCTAAAGCTAGAAGTTAGTTTAGCTTTGCTTTGTCTTCTTTTTTATGCCAATTTGAGCCAAGATACGAATATACAAATTGATATCACTGTTGTTCTCAAATCTGGCATACACTGGCGAAGAAGCACTTATATTTCCAATCTGTGAAATCCAGCGCAGGATCGAATGTTTAAGGAATCTTTTACTCCCTTCATTCTTAATCTTCTTCAATCTCTCAGGTAAAATCCTTCGCGATACATTTACCCGCCATTTGAAGCATGTATGGTCCCAACGTGGTCTCCCGTTTGAAATCACTCATAATGAATTGCTACGATGTTACAAATTGTTCACCAATTTCTTAACAACCTTTTATGCTTCCATCAGTAGTTAAGTCCTTCGTGATGCATTTCACTTCGTGTTGATGTATTTATGGTCCATCCATCCTCTTCTGTATGAAATCAATTACAATAAAGAATTACCAAAATAAAAGCTCAACTTTCAGCAAGTTCTTATTGGTTTTAAATCACATTAAGCACTGGTTTATACATCCGTCTGTTGTAAACTTTTTCAAGATGCATTTCATTCCATTTTNTATACATTTTCTCCATTTTGACGTATTCGGGACTCCGTCGTGCTCCTCTGTTTGAAATCATTTACAAAAAGCAATACGACACGTGTAACTACTCTGCAATACCTCGTAATCTGTCACTTTTCTCTCCCGATGATGATGGTGAAATGTACATTGACATTGTTCCACAACTTGCCCCATTGTCGTGCGGTGATTTAGTATAAACAGCGGTCAGTGCAATCTCTCGTCTGTATTTATTCCTGATGTAATGTCCTGTTGCTGCGATTACAACAATTAAAACAATAACTCCCATTATAATTCCAACAATTAGCATTGTTCTCGACTTCTTTCCTATTGTTTTCGTTCTGCTTGAAGGCTTACTTGGGGGCTATTGAAAATAAAAGAGAGATTAGAATTCAATCAATTAAAATCTTCAAACTGTTTTCTTAAAAATCTTTTCCATTGGATGACTATCATTTTAAGTTTCTTTTTAAACTCGATAATGAAAATACGACAAAAATGTCTAAATTTCAAATTCAAAAGCTTCTAAAATTACTTGTTAGTACCGCTTCGAACGTTTTTATATTCTTTGTGATACAAATACTTTCACCTTTTGCTAGATTTAGAAGGATGAATTTCGAAATTGCCGAATTCTGTAACAAATCAAACTCAGATCTCCTTTATCTAGGGTGTGCTTTATTGGTAATTCCAAACCTACCAAATTCTGAAAACAGTAGACCTCGCAGAGATGTAAATATATTTCCCAATCAAACACAGAAATCTTGGAAGCGGTAGGTTTCGGATTCACCACCAGGGTTTGCTAATGAAAACGAGAATCTCTCCAAAGTCTGCCAAACCTTTTGCCTGTTGGAGCAGAAGGTTCAGAAGGCCTTCCAAACTTACCAAACCTACCGTTTTGAGAATTTCGGAGTCGATCAAACACAAATTCCGAGTCTACCAAGTCTACCGTTTTCAGAATTTGTACCAATTAAACATACCCCTAATTTCAAATAAAAGGGTCTTTCCGGTAAAGTGTTTTAGAGCTTCTTGAATGATTCGAGTTATAAAAAAAACTGCTATCTGCGAAAGTATGCTGTTGAAACTTTGCTGTAATAAAACTTCAAATAAGTTACCTCTTTGATGTTGCCATTGCTTGCACGTTGTCGGGTATGTCTTGCAAATGTAGGCCGGTACCCTAAGAAAAGGAAAAAAGCAAGGAACATGAATTATAGACCATCATATAAGAAATAAAAAATCATTCAAAAATTTATCTTAATCATCATCATCATCATCATCGTCGTCATCGTTACTTTATTTTAAGTAGGCTAAAAGGATATCTAGCTATATTACAGCTAATTTAGGCCTACTATGAGCAGTACATGCCTCATCCAGGCATGGGACCCCTAGTGTAATGTCCCTTCCAAAGGACGGGAAGTGAGTTGTTTGCTGAGGCATCTGGGAGGTCGCTCATCCAAACTTTGACCAAGTTCGACCAAGCTTAACTTCAGTTACCTAACGGGAACTATATAAGCCACTTGGCCACTCACCCCCAAGCCGTTCGGCCACTCACATTGTGGTAAGACCTTGTATTAATTCGACATTGATTTGTCTCCGAAAATCATTTGCAATGTAAGAAATAGCTCAAATTTCAATGGTTTCGAAAAATGTTAATGCTTACTTTTGCTTCGTGGTCCCCTTGTAAAAGGTGCTNGGCATGGGACCCCTAGTGTAATGTCCCTTCCAAAGGACGGGAAGTGAGTTGTTTGCTGAGGCATCTGGGAGGTCGCTCATCCAAACTTTGACCAAGTTCGACCAAGCTTAACTTCAGTTACCTAACGGGAACTATATAAGCCACTTGGCCACTCACCCCCAAGCCGTTCGGCCACTCACATTGTGGTAAGACCTTGTATTAATTCGACATTGATTTGTCTCCGAAAATCATTTGCAATGTAAGAAATAGCTCAAATTTCAATGGTTTCGAAAAATGTTAATGCTTACTTTTGCTTCGTGGTCCCCTTGTAAAAGGTGCTTTTGTTGCTCTACTGGGACAGCCTTGCACAATGTTTCCATGTTTTGTTCGTCTTTTGTTCTTTGTTCTGTAGGAGTTGACGATCGTCTTTATGACACTGCCCTGTATTTAAAAGATAGCAATACAAGTTAGAGCCTTGTGAGCCAGATGTTTAAATAAGCTGGAAAATTGCAGATCGATTAATGGATTGGCCCGCTAACTAACTGATTGATTTATTTATACCAGGCAAGTAGAAAGTGAAAACTCTCACCTTTTGGAAAATCATCAAAATTTGATAATGTTACCGAGGTTTTAATTTTCTTTTCCCCTATTAATGTTTAGCACAAAATAACTTAATAGAATAGGTGATCTTTATTTTGTTCTTCCGGGAGAAAGACGATGAAATTACTGCATGAAATGCTATTTCTGCAATTCTATTTCACAAAAAATGGTAATTTTAGCCATAAATGTATGATTTGCGATTTTGCACAAAAGTTTGAATCCTAAACGACACAAAATCTTTATCAAAGACATAAAATTCATAAAAATTACCGCAAATTCAAAGCGATCGGTAATATATTCAAATTGTCATGATTTCTCAAAGGTGCAAGTTTTTTTACTCACAAGGCATTAGACTTATTACGATGAGTCCCAACAAAGCTTATCAAAACGAGACTTGCACCAATCCGAGACCCCTCATATGTAGTTTGAGCGTTCATCAGTCTATCAATAGCGATACTACGACTCTGTAATCAGTCTAACAAGGTATGTTGAGCAAAGAATTACCCCATTATAATAGATCTGTTGCAGGCACCCCATAAAGAATTGCTTTGACAGACTTCCAGGAAGCCAGTGTAAATATCCTTTGCCACCAATGTATATCTTTGAATCTTTCAAATGACGACGAAGACTACTTCCTGGTGCTCTTGACTGAGTTGTATTTCTGAAAAAACGAACAGATATTTTTAAGCAATAAAAGTAAATGTCGCGAAAGAGTGAGCACCTTTAATAAACCTGCCTTTCTCATTAAGGATGACAAAAAGGAAAAATCTTTAATTCATAGATTAACACGATGTAACTTGCCACTGATAGAAAACTTGCTCTTTGTAAACATTCTCTTGATTTTTGACATTTTAAAGTATTTTAGCATGATACTAGCAATTTTAAAAGAAAAGTGACACAAATTTTGAGTACCCCAAAAGAACTCGGTCCACAAAGTTTTGAATATGACAGATTTTGAATTTTTTGGGTGATTGATTTAAATTCTACAGTAGCGACTGCGGCTGAAGAGTGGCTAGCTGCTAAGAATATCCAGTGTTGTTTCCTTGTAGCTTCACGTTGCTTTCATTCCGTGATCACATACCGCTCTTTCGAATTTTTACTACCTTCAAGACATGCACAAACATGTGTAAGTTATTCCTTCTATAACAACATTATTCCACTTACGTTCTATTCAAGGAAACTTTCAGATTCATTTCACGTCTTGATACTTGTACCAAGTGCCATTGGTCGTCATTCAATGTTGTATTACCGGCAGCTACCGTCAATTTTTCTAAAAACGAAAAAGAGAATTTTTAACGTGAAGGTACTAGGTATAAAGCTAGAAAATGGGAAATCTTTAATGTCATTTAGAGAGTACAAAAGTGCTCTAATAAGAAAAAAAAAATAAATAAAAAATATACTTCATTCAGTGATTTATCTTCTCTAAATGAAGTGAACTTCCCACTAAAACAGTCAAATGTAGTAAAATAAAACGATACGAGAAGCAAAATAAAATGAAACATTTCAAATTGGATTGCCGTGCAATTAAAAGCATATGCTGTTATGCTTCATGCTTTGAATACATTTTCTTGGCTTTGGCTAGTCTGCACTTTAGCGGGCCAGCTTTCAATATCGGCAAGTTATCAGTCATGGGGTAAGGATAAGAGCTAGGTTTTGGAACTGGGGTTTTTAGGGTAAGTTGGGGTTAGTTAGGGTAAGTTATGGTTGGTTAGGGTTAGGACAAGGTAGGGTTTAGTTAGGGTTAGTAGGGTGTTTGGTCAAATAAATTCCCGAGAGATATGACATGAAGCTGCAATGCCTATAATGCCTGCCAAAAGTCCTTGGAACACTTAGGCCATTTCTTGATAATGACACACTTTTCCGCAATTCTATCATTATAAATTAGTTGAGGCACCCCTCCCCCAAACAATGTTGATTTGCAAGGTTATTGTCCTAGCATTCCATCAGATTCGCAAATCGTCCTGTCATCCTCCTTTTATCGTCACAGAACAACATTGTTCTAAGGAGGAGAGGGGAAATCGCAAAACAAGAAAACAAGGCGAAATTAGCTGAGGTTTTCCAAGACTTTTGGCAGGCATTGTGGTCCGCTAAAGTACAGTCGTCCCTTAGAATCTACAGCTTACCTGTATCAAGTCTCAACCCAACAAACAATTGTCCTTGGTATAACTCAACGACAAGATAGTTGGTTGAATTTCCAATGTAGATAAGAACTCCAGAAGGCTCTGATGTTTTGAATCTCAAGGCAATCTCATTTGCTTCCGAAGATCTTCGCATTTGCAGTGGTTTCCACTCCACGTAATCAAGGCCTTTGAAATTCATTGAAGTTGAAACTGCAGTTGAAGAGAAAGAACTTTATCAAACAGTAAGATGTAATGGACTAATAAGTTGTAAGTGACTTCTAGTGATATTTCAATTTGATGTTCAAGGAAAGTGTGCGAGTGATGGTGAATTAAAACATCATCGAAGAACAGAGGACGCCTACAAGTTAAAGCCTCGTAGCCTTAAAATCTTTACAGTGATTTATTTCAAAATTCTGCACAAAAACAAATGCTAATGACAGAAAAATAGCGATAAAACCGCTGCCAATGTTCAGGTCATTTTCAGTGATGAATTGATCGAAGACTCTGCCCAAGCACAATTTGCTTTTGTAGTCGAATACTGATTTTGAGACAAATTTCGAAATCAATTCGTATTCTCTGAACGCCTAATTTCTGCTGATCTGAAGTATGTAATCAGACTTTCTTAAACTTTTCTTCTTCCAAAGGTTAATCCAAAAATTGATAAAGTAAAAAACTTGGTCTTTGATAGAATTGGCCACCTTAATTAGCCTTATTACTATTCTTTCAAAAGGAAACATTCGGAGAAAACATTATTTCTGTGCTTTCAGATGACATGATTTATTATATACACTATGGAAAAATAATCCACAGAATACCAAAGCTGTTAGTCTTAGCTAGAGGATGATCTGGCTTTGTTGTCAATAGGAGCTTTTGATTGCAGCCAATTTGTAATTAACATGGACATAGTATCTCATTTAGATAGCGATTTGATGGAATAATCTAAGTAATACTATTATGAGGCAATTTTATGGAAGACCTTAGAGCATTTATTTTTGGGTTTTGTAATAGATCACATTTTGAAATATCAATTAGGTAAACCACAACGAAGAAATACCAGGCTTTTCGAATTAAAAGAGGATGTCCTTCTTCAGCCACTCAGTCTAAACCAGTTTTAATTAGTATGTGCCGCCTTCCCTAGAACTTCTATCCACTAGAATAATCTCCCATCTACTCCCCTCCCCGCCCAAAACCTATGAATTACAGTCTGTCCGGTGTTAAAATAACAGATTACCTTCCTTCGTTCTTCTCGGTCTGTCCTTGGCCTCTTGCTTAACGTTGCCTACCGTCATAACAAAACAAGCGTTGGAACCTTTCTTAAGAAACAAAAATTAAAAGACGTCAGTAACACAAGAAGGAATCATCTAAAATGTGCATCAACGTTTTGTTATAGCTTTTCGATTTCCCTCCCCTTTTCGAAAACTTTTGAATTGGGAATCTATTAACAAAAATAACCTGTTGTCGTTTGGCCAGGGCTTTACAGGTTAGATTACACTGTGAATTCTCCCATCAACGAAATCAATAAAACTTACCAATGTTACAGTTCCTTCCTTCATATCCAGTCCCAAGACAATCACACGAGTAGTTGCTAAATTTGTTGATGCAAATTCCACCACGTTGACAAATGCTCTTCCTCTTTCTAAATTTACTGCAAGGGTCTTGGTAGCCCCAGATGGTCCCTTGTCTACTCAGTAACCGTTCATAACCACTGTTGGTATTGAATAAAGGGCCATATCTGACGCTTTTGACAGCACCAACAAACCTAAGGAGATTGAAAGTAAGGTTAGACTTTTATTCTGTAGCCCTAAATGGCCCATGTCTATCAGGAATTATTCGTGACCATTCTCGATTTGTAACAACGAGATATACCTGAAAGCTTTGGCAGCAACAACAAACCTACGGTACGGGTTAGAGTCTTAGTTGTCCAGCATGGTCAACTCTTGTACTCAGTAACCGCTGGTATCCACAGTTGATTATAGGAAACGGGCAATATTTGACATCTTAGATAGCATAAAAAAACTATTGGAGATTGAAAGCTAGGTTAGGTTCTGTTAGTCCTAAGTGGTCATATATTTAATTTTCAATTGCATGTAACCTTTTGGTGCTTTTGACCTTTTATGCATTTTGACATCAAAGGTTTTTCCTAAATTCCGACCGTCTAAGAAAAATTGTAGAAATACTTTTTTATCAGGCAAAGTTTGTTTAATTAACCATCTAACACTTTTGGTAATTGCACATACCATGGTAGAAGCATTTATCACTTACTGATGAGATAAGCCATTGACATCGCAGTGGCCACCCGCTTCATGCGGCAATCCTCCAATATACATCACACCTTTCAATCTTACTGGCTGCATTCTCTCTACACCAAACTGCACAAGCAACTGCTCTCCATCTAATTCCACCATGGCATTGATCCCATCTCTTCTAATCTGTACTTGATGCCATTTCAAATCATCGACATCTTTAATATACCAGACTCGTTTCCATTTTTTCATATTCGTTCCGTTCTTTATCCTCGATATGAAATTCAGCATGCCATTTTGTATTCGAAGTTCGAAGTAATTTCGTGTCCATTCTGTTAGATTGCTGTCTCCTACATGAAGTAGCAGTCCGTTGGGATTGCTTGTGATAAAGCTAAATGCTATGATGCCCTTAGATTCGGAGTTCCATGATGTGTATTTAGTGTACGATGCTGGATGCATGCCACTGTGACCGAGATATGTTATTACGTTTTCAAAACAAGTGTATCGGCCAATGAATGACAGTATTAGACAGACGATTGAACGCATGATTTGCTTCGTTTCCATCTTTAAGTTGCTGTATATGTTGATGACTTTTTATCAAGATCCTCAAGAAAAGAGCCAGGTACACTGACGAGGTCTTCTGAGGATCCTCAGGTCACGGCTGTTTGATCAAAATCTACGACAAAGAAAGAAATTCTAGAGTTGAGCGAGGTAGCTCCATCTTTAAGGTGTTTTGTATATTGATGACTTTTCAACCGGATCCTTAATGAAACATCTACTATATTGACGATGTCTTCCAAGGATTCTCAGTGCAAGGATTCTCAGTCTTATCAAAATCTACCGTAAAAAATTCTAGAATTTAGGGAGGTAGCTTCAATTTTAAGTTGTTTTGTATGTTGATGACTTATTATCAGGATCATCAATGAAACGTCCAGTAGATTGACGATGTCTTGTGAGGATTCTCAGTTGAGGAACGGCTGTCGTATCAAAATTTATGCCAAAGAAAAATAATTCCACACTTAAGTCCTGGCCAAATGAGCAAGCAGTGTTTGCTAAAAATTTGAAATTTTTTGCCAAACAATATTTTCCCGTTGACCACGTCAAGGGCGACTACCTCGGTATGAATTGCGTTTATTCCCAGTCCTGTTGTCATGACAGAATACATAGAGCAATTGCTATCCTGTTGTCCTTAATCCGAACCGGACGACATTAGATGACGTAAGAATAATTTTGTGGGTTTCAAATTCAGGTGTTGATGTAATACGATATCAACTGTTACAATAACTGACCACAGGGAACCAGACAGCGCGATTTTTGAATATCACTAACAGGACAGCAATTGCTCCATGTACTACGTCACGAAATAGCACGGTGAATAAATGATAAATCAATTCATACAAGGTAGGAGCCTTTGGCCACGTCGCAAAGCATTGCTTCACAAGCAAATTTAAAACACGTCTTCTGCTTGTCACAAGCAAACTGTGTTTGTCAAGCGACGTGACCAAACGGACAAACATTTTGTCTGCCAAGCAAATCTCAAATGTTTGGCAAAACACTGTTTACTTGTTCAGAGTTATTTTCCTCAAAAATCTTAGCCTAAAAGTTCTTAAAAATTGTGGTTCCTTTTTGCAGATTTTCACTGCATTCAATTTGAATAACATCCCAAGGTAGATTGGAATTTCTGCTCAATCTTTCAACTCACCTTTAACTAAGATGTCCTCTTGTTAGAAGCTGCGTTCGTCTATAAAAGTCAATCTGTGTATCAATGTTATCTGTTCTACAGTCTGTGATTCCCTGTTGAATCTGTCAATCAATTATCGTTTGTATCTAGCGACTATTGGAGCTTCTTGAAGTTGAAAAAATTACTGCTGGATATCCAGGAAGGTACCACTGACCCCCCTTGTTGCTACTCTCCTCTGAAATAACGCGTCCTCTTGAAACACAAACTTATGTATGTTTGGGTGACTGCCAGGCCCACTTTCTTCAAACAGTATGACTAGAAATACTCCTCAAGATAGCAACAACTTCGACAGGAACGAGTCTAACTTGACCCAGCTGTCAGAATGAATGGCAAAGTACAATGTGCAGGAATTCCACAGCTTGTTTCACAACATTGTATAAAATTTTGGACTCTACGGCTGGAAGAGTAGATCTACCGCTCTCAAAGTGTTCTTGCTGCAAGATATGGTAAATGAGTGAGGTCACTAACAATTGATTCCAAATCTGGTTTCACAGCACTGTCTAAACAGTTTTCAGCCTACAGCTGGAAGATTGAATCCACCGCTCTCGAAGTAACGTGCAGCCAAACCTTGCTGCCAGTTGCAGAAAACATGGGTGCTCTAAGTGACAATTGATTCCTACGCTTTGCACCGGACACGCAGATTTGAGCGTCTTACAATGTATATGAATCAGTCTATATTCCAGTTCATAACTTGTGAATCTACCACTCTCAAAATGATGTCAATGCCAAATTCTTGTAACTGCGAGTGGAATATCAGTCTAAACTTGCTATAGACTTGGACGTCCAACACTTTTAAGCAGCAACAATATTCTACGCACACACCTTTCAAGATGGGTTTCCAAAATGACGCGAATGCCAAATTCTTGTATCTGCGAGTGAAATATCAGTCTAAGCTTGCCATAGACATGTACGTCCAACAATTTTAAACAGAAACGATATGTTACGTACACAACTTCGGGAAATGAGTTTACAAAATGACGTGAAGCCAAAATCTGCTAACTCACAATGCCAAATATCTTTATTACATATCTTGTAATAGATTTGAACGTTCTTGACTTTTCTCAAAAGCCTTACGTGACAATATTGAAGGAGCCAAGTTATTAACTGCGAGCTTTATCTTGACGATTTTCTCACTCTTGTACTGATGAGGACAAACACAATCACAGGATTAGCACAGGCGTATGACTTCAACAATGACGTTGTGTAATGATAACACCCAATTACATAACCAGTTACGATAGCATTGTAGCTATATATAAAAGTAAGGAGCGGTCAACTAGCTAATGATTCATAGATTACTCGTATCTATGTCATAATTCATCACCTTCACGTTCCTTTAATCAGTCCAAACCCTTTTCATCTATGAGAAAATTCGTTTTCAAAGAGCTATACACAATTAATAATGCATTAGTTTGTAACAGATGGCAAGCTAAACTTTAGTTAATGTATGTAAAGGAGTTAAGCAGACGCATTAAACTCCAATCATTTAAACATAAGACTAAAGATTCATACGTGTACTGTGCGAGAGAAGGAAATTAATGCATTAGACTTTGAAGCAAATTGCTATACTAAAATATATACAGCGGGGGCTGTAGTAGGATTGAAAGTTCTTAGCACCAAATTTGAGACGGGTTAGAGCATATGTTTCTCGTAGGATCAATGCGTTCATCTTTTTGACCATTCGTAATTTCAGTGTAATCTGCAAGAGCAGGTTTCGAAATCAGATAACTTGACCACATTGGTATTTTGAGAAGTGAATAAACACAGTGTGTGCTTGGCCTGTTTGTGTCTGAAGAGCTGCATGATAACGAGGTTTAATTAGGATTGCTTTTATGTTGATGATGTCATCTGAAACTGCAGCTTGATTGTTACATAAGGCCATGCCATGGGAAGATGAGTCACGTTGGAAATAAGTAAAAGCATGCATAATTCAATTCAATTCAATTCAACTTTTTTCATAGAATAAAGGGCTAACTGCGAATACAGGTATATATATAAAAGATCTGTATCCTATACGACAAAAGTAAAGCATAGCTTATAAAACCGCATGAAGATGGCGCACAGTTACGAGAGATGCACTTTGTGAGTAAACCAAAAAGGGAACAGCGGGGACCATTCCAATAAGTCGAATTGTTATGAACAGAGGGGACCATTCCAATAAGTCGAATCGTTATCTGAAATTGCAGTTTGATTGCCATATGAGGCTATTCCGTGGAAGATATCAGTTTGTTAATAAACAGCACGCTTGCAGAAAGCTCTTTTCACATGGTTCTGGCGCACAGCTACGAAGGAGGCAGTTTGAAAAAAGGACAAATGAGGGTACAGTGGGGGCCATTCCAATAAGTCGAATTAATATCTGAAACTGCAGTTTGATTGCCATATAAGGCTATTCCATGGAAGATATCAGTTTATTTATAAAGAACACGCTTGCAGAAAGCTCTTTTCACATGGTTCTGGCGCACGGCTACGAAGGAGGCAATTTGAAAAAGGACAAATGAGGATACAGCGAGGACCGTTACTGTAGAAAAATTAGGATTTCATTTACATTGATGATGTCATCCGAACCTACTGCACATGGCATTGCCATATAAGGCTATGCCATGGGATGTGAGTTACGTTGGCGATGAAGGTACGCTTGCTTAAAGCTACTTGAAGATGGTCCTGGGGGACAGGCTACGAGGGAGGCACTTTATAAGTGGCCCAATGAGGGTAACAAGCATTTCACTTAAATTGATGAATGTTATCAGAACCTACAGTACATGGCATTGAGAAATAAGGCGATGGTATCGAGGATACGGAACACTTTTTGTTGCTCTGCCCTTCTTTTGATGTTCAACGACGAGATCTTCTCGCTGGAGTAGTCGATTTATTACGACCATTTGGATATACCAATCTTCCAAACAATGTTTTAATGCAGATTATATTGGATGGCGACAAAGACCTTCCCAATAAAGTTAATGAAAATATACTTCTGTTAACTCTACGGTTCATCCATAAAACTGGTCGGTTTGATTAGGAAATGTTAAACTCCCTTATAAGCCACACAACCACCATGTCCCCTTTTAGTTAATATTCCTTTTGTGCATACTGTAATTCCCGTCGTATAGTTTAAAGTCTGCCTCAAATTAGATGTCACATGAGATCTGCGATAACGAAATAAACCATGCAAACACTTAAATTGTTTTTAGTCGCGGAAATTTTCACGTGACATCTAATTTGAGTCAGACTTTAGTAGTTCTGTCTTTTTCTTTTGGTTTTTGTTTTATGTGTTTTTTCACCTCCATGTAATGGCTGCGGGGTAGACACAGTCTATTGCTCTCCGGGGTATCGTTCTAGTAGTATCCTATAGTATTTTGTAAGTAGTGTAGTTAGTAATATGTATTGTAAGTTTTTAATTGATTATATATATATAAAAAAATTAGGCGATGCCATGGAAGATGAGTCAAGTTGGTAATGAAGGGTACGCTCGCTTATAGAAGCTATTTGCAGATGGTTTTGGCGCACAGTTACGAGGGAGACACTTCGTGAGTGAACCAAAAAGGGAACTATGGGAAAATCAATGATTAGGTTGTAGAGTTGTATATAAATTTTGTCGACACTTAAAAAGGCAATAAAACTTCGAAACTTAACATAAAGTACTGCAATCTTCTCTTGTAATATCTACTTAATTTTAGTATCATTGTTAAATAAAGGACATTCTGCTTTTGAAGCAACCACCCTTTTATGACTTTCTTGAGCGATACATCAGCAACCACTTCTCAGATTGATTCAAATAAGGTCTTAAATGGTCTTAAACTCTAAGTTGAAGCCTGTGCTATGCAACTATCAAAAATTAGGCAAACTATTTTACAGCTCCTCGACAGTAGCCTTACAAACGGAGCACAACTCTTTTATGACACCCTTTTAGGACACCCTTGTAACTATCCTTATTCTTCGTACAAGTCGTATTTTTATTGAAATTACTGTTATACTTATACAAACGACGTACAACACGCAAAACAACATTGTTTTCCTACTGCCTTGTAGACCATGTCTGACTAAAAATAATTTTTGGAGATGATAGACCTCAGAAATGATGCGATCAACTATATTAAGGAGGTACACCAGTCGTAACTTAATTCAGATTTATAGAATTATAATGGCGTCAGATCGTAATTCAATTTAATGTTTTGATTTTCTGCGGTAATTCCACTAAAATCTGGGCCTAAGCGACTCCCTTTGCCTAGTCTGACCATTCTTTGATTTAAAGTTGTTGACCACGGTTGCCCCTCCTTTCGCCAGATGGATCCCTAATCTTCATAATGGTTTGAATCCTTCATGTGTGTCTTTACAAAGTATTTTCACAGAAGGGTAGTTTGCAAATTATGGAATCACGAAACAACGGAACCATGGAACGAAATGACGGAATAGCTAAATAGGGGGATATAATGGGCTGAATACTGTGTCTTTACAAAGTATTTTCACTCAAGAGTAATCTGTAAATTGAGGAATCACGAAACGACGGAACCGTGGATTTAGCCCCACAGTTATCACAACCAAACTCATTTGCCTATCTTATTGCTCAAACATTTACTAGGTATATAAAGAGGCTGCTGCATAATCGTATACACTTGGGACTGTGATTCAGTCTTTCTTTGTCTATTTTCTATTATCATGAGGCTGAATTGTTAACAAATTTGATAAAGGATTTTAGGCCTGTTTTGAAGGATTTTGAGACGAAGCATTTTTGTCAAATTGCTTGTAATTTGAGAACCTTACGACCGATTTTGACAATCAACATTTTCTTATCTAAGTTGATATGTTAGCTCCACAGATATTATCAGTTTATAGGAATCTGATAAATGGTTTGAGAGCTACAGGCTTTCAAAGTTCAAAACATTTTTCTGACTCACTCAGTAGAACTTAACTTACCACCATTCCTAAAATTAATTTGATCCTTTACAAAAATGAACAATACAAAAGTTTTAAGATGAGTTATATATACAAATTTTGGCGATTTTCCAAAAGGTTCTAAGTTTCTCTTCATTTTCATATTTCATATTTCAATTTATTATTCATCCAGTAAAAATTCTGTGTTTAGCTATCCGATTAGTTTCGTTCCATGGTTTCGTAATTCTGCTCCATGGTTCCACGTTTTAAGCAATGCCTCTTCTAAGTATAATGACATTTACCTTTCTAATTAATCTCTCAAGATGCACCTATCAATAATTAAACATATTGCCACTCATCTGGATAAACATCGATGTTTGCATATTGTTATTTCAAACTCGATTACATGCAAAAGTCGCTTATGGAGATTTCTGCTAAAAACGCCTATCAGGTTTGATTAATCAATTCCAAAGAAGCCATGCCACTAGATGATTGAGTCACAGCTCCTCCACAGCAGCCGCACAAACGGGGCACAATGTTTCTGGGACACCCTATAATCCTAATCATAACAAGACTGACTCATGTTACCTCATGCAAGACATTCGTGTAAAATTTGATACTTCTTATTTCCTTATCTACATTGAGCGTGATAGTCAATTAGAAAAATCAAGTTTTGCTAAGTAAGGCAATAAAAATGTATTATCGAAAAGCGCATTAGGAGGACAAATTGTCACGCCTATCTAAGCACATTATTTGTACAAAAGAAGGAGGCTTCCGAAGAAGGCGACTACTTTCGGAAGCACGCAGGAATTTTTTTATATTTTGGTAATTTCAAACCTTCTTATTATAAACCATTATTTTAAACGCACTTACACATTTTGTTGTCGTTGTTTTCTCAAAATTTTCCCAGCCCTCCGGCTGCCTCTTCGGTGGGAACGAAAACCGTCCATAACAAAATTGAACGAAACTAAATCAAAAGAAAAGTGAGATCAAACCCTCTGCAATGACTCGTTCAACCTTTTTTTGAAGGTAGGAAGAGAGGATGCATGTTTGACATCCAAGTTTAATTTGTTTACTTATCCAAGCATTGCCAGTAAGGTATGAACAATTTCTAGTAGATAACGAGTACGAATACAAGCTAGCAAAATGGAGCCAGGAAGCTACACATGCTCGCCAATCGGGCCTAAATCATTAAAGAATTGTGCATATTTGTTTCCAATCTCCCTTGCTTCATCAGTTCTCTGCGGGAGCTAGGAATGTCGTAGAACGAGTAAAACGAGCGATTTACTTTCTGTTTCTAGTATGATAAAAATACAGTTGGTTAAGCTGTCTACGATGGCTTCCACATTATATCAGTCTCAACAACTTTAAGTAATGCAAAGCAAATATTCGACCATCAACTCTTGATATCACGGTTTTTAAAGAGGTAGTAGAGAAAGAAGGATGGTTATTCTCATGAAACAATTACTGTTCCTTCCACAGCTAAGGTAGAGTCTAGAAAAGTTGCAAATAATCCTCCCGCCAAAGATTTCACATCTTAAAACCTTCCTCACTTTTTAGCGAGTAAAAACAAGTGAGCTCTTGAACGGGGCCTTGCAAGTAAAAACAAGTGAGCTCTTCACCAAACTCCTAATGTTTAAAAACAAATTCCTGCGGCTATGGCCAAGAGCCCTACATGTTTAGCTGAATCTGAGCCAAGGGAGAGTTTTTGCTAGATAAGCTGGTCCGGTAGTGGGCCAGTTTTGCTTCTCTGTCAGCCCTGTTATAATTAAATTTACTGGAAAGCCATCCCAGCCGAATCTTCATTGACGTTCTTTAGAACAAAAGTCGATTGTTTTTGGCAGCCAGTCGGCTGTTCTATAAACACAAAGAAAGCTTTGCAAGGCGTTTACAGAGGAGGCGGGATTTCGATAGGAAGCTCTAAGAAAAAATCCCTAGGACAGCTTAAAGACCAATTGTCGACCATGATCCTTTGTGCGCCGAATGAACAGCCAGACAAAAAGAGCCTAGGCCAGAAACGACTTTCATATAATACGAAAGTCGACTTTGGCGCCACGAAGGATCATGGTTAGCAATGGATCTTTAAACTACGGTTAGATATTTTCCTCACCCCACGTGATAGTAATAGAGCAGACAAATAAGCGGGGTTTACACTTTGGCATTGCAACTGATGACTTACGTTGAGTAATTATCGTTTGCAAAAGTAACGCCTGGTTCACATTAGGTCGTTAAAGTGACTGGAGTCGCTGCAACAAGCGACCACAACGACCCAAAAGACCCAAAAGACCCAGAAGATTGAATGTGAACGGTGAAAATAAACTCTTCAACGACCCTGGTGACCCCAATGAATGAGTTTTTGCCGTTCACATTCAGTCTTCTGGGTCTTTTGAGTCGTTCGTCTATCGACCAGCGACTTGAAGGTGTTGTGGCGCAGCGGTGTCATCCTCTGACTTTGCAGCCAGAACAGTCAGGCGGACAGGGTTCGATCCCAGTACGAGCCCCACCACTTGAGCGTCACGACAAGGGGTCGCTCTTCTCTATTGCTGCGATCCCAGCGCTTGGCAACTTCACCTTCACCTTCGCCTTCACTTCAACGACCTAATGTGAACAAGGCTTAAGGGTCATGAAATGCAAGCCTTTCCTTTTGACAGCGCCAAGGATAACGCTCCAAACGAGAAGTCAGCTTTAGTTTGCAATAAACAAATAAAAAACGACTTTATAATCTTGAATATCATATGTCAATCTTCATCTTATACCTAATTGCAACAAATTTACATTACCTATTACCGTGCTAATAAATAAATACAACTCCACAGCAATGTTCTTTNTGACAAGGGGTCGCGGACTCAATTAGCTCTTCTCTATTGCTGCGATCCCAGCGCTTGGCAACTTCACCTTCACCTTCGCCTTCACTTCAACGACCTAATGTGAACAAGGCTTAAGGGTCATGAAATTCAAGCCTTTCCTTCTGACAGCGTCGAGGATAACGCTCCAAACGAGAAGTAAGCTTTAGTTTGCAATAAACAAATAAAAAACTACTTTATAATCTTTAATATCATATGTCAATCTTCATCTTATACCTAATTGCAACAAATTTACATTACCTATTACCGTGCTAATAAATAAATACAACTCCACAGCAATGTTCTTTAATACACTCGTTTGCAGCCCGCGAAAAAGAAATAATATGTGCACCGCATTAAGGAACCCAGCCTGTTCACAGACTACGAAACCATGTCCGTGATACAAATATCAATTAAGAAAGTTGTAGGAAAAAGACAGACTTCAGCAGACTTTAGCAAGCCTAGTCTAATTTCAAAGTTACGTAACAATGATCGCTTTTGAGACATTGCAAGTGTCAAAGGAAAGTTTTATTAACTTTTGAATAATTCAATATTGGATCGTGCAATTTAGGCCATTTTCCTGATCTCCTCCGAGGCTTCCTGTTTGTAACATTCCAGATAACTAAGCTGGTTCTTCCTTGAAAGTAGCCACAGATTCAAAGTAAGACAATGGTAGCCTGTCGACAGACATCCAGCTTGAGAATGAGAAAAGGAAGAAGAGACTTGTGTGTTTGCCTTTTTTCTCCCTTTCCTCCTTCGCAGCTCCCAGATCCAAGGCGTGTTCACAGGCTAAGAAAATGGTTGTTAAAACAACCTTTTTGACAAATATAGAGCAGATACTCTCGAATCTGCGGGTTTCAAGCAAGAAAATTTCATGGTCTCTTGAAAAAGAAGTTTTACAGTGAATAAAATGCTTAATAAATAATGTAATTCAGTCTCAAATTAAGTACCAATTTACCAGAAATCCTAACTACATTATCGCCCATTAGAGTAAAGTCACATCGCACTCGACAGCCGGCTTTCAGCGATTGACCAGAAACGGACGTACGTAATGGTCAACATTTTGAACAGTTAATTAGAACAGAATAATTTTATTAACAACACAGTTTACATAACAGCGGAGACTGTCGGCAATAAAGTGTGTTTATTCTTTTATTAATTAATGATCCTTAATAAATATACCTGCTTTGCGACATCAAGAAAAAAAATGCTTTACAACTATATCAAAATTGAGTCCTTCTGAGGCAACATCATTGCTTCATTCTAAATACACCAATGGTCAATGTAAGTCTAGATTTACTATATCCACAACAAATATGTTAAAAACACAATTGATAGTCTTCATAATTATGTATCGTGTTCAGAATTAATAATATTCATTTCTTCGTCGATGGAAAAATCTAGCTATAAGCATGAGCTGAATAATTTCTCCTCTCGGCAGCAAAATATTCCGAGAACCTAATACTCGGGGCATGGTCGAAGTTGTAGTTCCAATTACTTCTTTGATCTAAGTGGTTCTTCTTGTCACTGGTGAATTTCTAAGCAAACACGGTCTCCCTGCCGCTAGTTATTCTTCACGAACGGTTTCTTATGCAAAAAAGTTTGAGTGCGCTTTTTCACGGATATGGGGTCCTTTCGCATCTTATATTTGCAATAATATCTTTGCATCCCCATTCGGGTTTCCTTTTCTTCAGAGGATATATACTGCATTTGCAAAATTTCCTGTCTGCGATAAGTCAGTTTGCCATTAGGACCAACTTTGAGCTTCATCGCTGTAAAATTATCTGTCATTGAACGACCATCGATGCCTTTGCAAGGGGGATTTTCCACAGCAACATGCATCCAAGTTAAACCTTCCATACCCCTGCCCAATGGTCATGTGCACATCTATTAGTCGTTGACGTTAGCCATCACATTGGACTTATCGTAGAAGCAGTAACATTGTAATTTTTGACAGCTTTGCACTGGTAGTTCACATCAAAATGCTGTCCACCTTCCCAGCAAAACAATAAGACACAAACCAATGCATGTGTGTATCTGTATCTGCGAAGTGTATCTACAGAATCAAAACTTGATTTAGGAGTAGCTTCCAAACATAACTCCAAAACAGCATCAAAACAAAACAATGTCTCCACAAATGCAGACGTTTTGCCGTCAAATGTATCCAAATTAACAACGCCATATTTTTGTTCAAATGAACACAAATAGATCAACCAAATAGTCTCTCTAGTACGTTGTCATCTGTTTAAATTTCGAATGTAAACTGTTATTGTCAACTCTAGTTTCTTAGCTAGAGTGAATCACATCTTCTTTTTAAAACCAGGACTGCATTATCATTCCTAGCTTCAAAACTACTGAGTGCTTGCCATCTTCTTGTTCTACAGTTAGGGCACCGTTCTTATTACTGACCCAACAGCACACGTGTAGCTCCTTTTACTAGATCCAAAACTATGATTCTACTACAGCTGCTACTTCAAAATAACGGCAATACTTTGTTTAGCAGCAGAGCTAAAACTCTACTATAATCTCTAGTTTGGAAGCTAGAACGAAATTTTACGTTCTACTTCCAATCTTAGAATGTTGTTACTTTTTCTAGTTCCTTTTTCGTTCCATGTTCCAAAAACACAACTCTCTCACCTTTGTATCTTTGATTCGGTCGATTAAGCTTATTGTCTTTATCTTTAAGGGCGCTGCTTATCAAAAATCCGTCATACCGTCTTTTGCATCGATGAACCATACATGCTGTCGTGAACACAAGAATAAGGGCACCAACTATGATCCCTGAGGTAATCCATGCTATTTGACTCTTGCTGAGTGGTTCCGCCTTCGAGGATCCAGAATTTTGAGATCCAAACTGAAAAAGGATGAATTAAATCAATAATATGGAGTCTAGCAGCGAACCAGATCAGGGCCTTTTGGGTCATGCCGAGACAGGACTTACAGGATTTTTTCAAGGGAACCAGACAGCAGTTTAAAGGTTGAGAGACAAGGGGTCACGCAATCAACTTTTGTAACTGCTGGAAATTACAATTACAAGATATTTCTATCAATATTTCTCAGTGATGGATACCAGAGAAGGCGAGGGGGTGCGGTCGCCCCCAATGTTTGGTAAAACAATGACCTTTTGTTTGAAAACAATTGAAATAAACAATGCTTTTCAACTGAAACAATAGCTTCACCCCCTAATATTTGGCAAAGTGTTCACCACTGATATTTTTATAGGTCAAGATGCTTCTCTTTAAGGAGTAGCGGGCATATTTTAACAATTTTTCTGGTACTCTGCACTAACTCTGCCAATTGGAGAATACATTCTCTACTTACGTTGCCATTAATAACAACTGCTGGTCCCTCGCTTGTCTTTGACTTCGTTGCCACTTTTCTATTCGGTGCAGCTAAAAAAAGATAATTGCAAAATTTTAGTAAACAGAAAATATTCTTTTCAACTGTTATCTATTCTCAATTTGCCTTACTTCTCTTAACAAATGATTCCTTTGTAAAGGAGCAAATTGAGCAATTTTGATCGTCAAAACATAAAGTCTGTCTCAAATTAGATGTCACGTGAAAATGTCCGCGAATAAAAGGAATTAAAGTGCTTTGCACGATTAATTTTGCGTTATCGCAAATCTCACGTGACATTTAATTTGAGACATTTAATTTCAAACTACTGACAGGTATATGCTGACAGTTATGTGTATGTAAAAAGACCCTACAAACAGAGTTTCCCCCATTTGGCCACGTCGCAAAACATTGCCTAATAAGCAGAATTAAACAGGATTTGCTGGGCAATGTTTTTGAAAATGTTCAAAAACATTTTCTGCTAGTAACAAGAAAACAAAGTCTGTCAAGTGTGGCCAAACGGACACAAATTTTGCTTGACAAGAAAATCGAAAATATTTGACAAACATTTTTGCTGTTTAGCCCGGGCTTAAGGACGTATTAAATGAAGCAACTCCTCTTTTTCTAGCACTCACGAGGGACTCATTCACAAGAAACCTATGAACCGTTGACAGCCAGCAGCTAAAAAAGCAACATCCTTACCTGTTGTTACGATTGGACTCTTGGTGGTTGATATCACCGGGCAACCTTGCTGCACATAACCAACTGAAGATAGTTGCATATTTCGAACGTGGAACTTGCGAAATAATATGTTTACCTACAATGGAATGAAGTGAGTAAGACTAAATTGATTCAAGCAAACAATTTCTTAATAAAAAGTGACACAGCAAGGGTAGGTTTTGCAGCAACAGGGTTTGTTGCCCTTGAATGACACGAATAAACAAAGCGATTGGCAATTGCAAAACAAAGAGATTTTCATGGCCGAGTAGTCAACCCCTGAATGTAGAGAAAGTAGACCGCAATATACAACCTGAAACATAGGCTGCTGACTTAGTTGTTGTGCAAGCAAAAAAGGGTTATTAGTATCAGATATGAATTTATATCGAAAGTTGAAGGATAGATCTAAGCTTCTGCCACCTCGATTTTATTTATTTCGTTCACAAGCTGAGCATTAAATTTTTGAATTACACACATAAATGCAAGATAATATAATTGCCTGCTGTTCATCTTCAGAATGCCATAAACAAAATTAATGCGGCAGATATTTAGATTGATCCTTCTCCTTTCGATACAAATTCATATCTTCTCTTAACAACCCTTCTTTGCTTGCACAACGAGTTAGTTATTCATAAAGCGAATACGAAGAGGACATGCCATATGCTTTGATGTAACAAACATCAAACAACAAACAACCAACTTTGATGTAACACGTAACAAAAAACAAAACGGCGCCTGCCGGATCCAAAAGGATGCTTGCGATGATGTCAAATGTAGTGGTAAGTCAGGAAGAACGCAACACGACAAAACAACAGCAACTATGGTACGATTCATGATGATATATAGATAAATAGATTGCCAATAGAAAAAAAAGAATAGGAGAGAAAAGAAACATGCAACTTATCATATCAAGGAAAGTAACAATTTTCGGTCACATAATAAGGAGAGACAATTTACATCGAGTCATACTAGAAGGACGAATACCATCAAAAGGACCTGGAGGAAGACCAAGAACTATGTGCATGGACAACATCGGAGAATGGGTGGGGAGGAAACATTATGGATGGCTTGTGAGGAAAGCTCAAGATCGAGAAAAATGGAGACAATTCATAGCAGCCTACCTACGACGAGTAGACATGATTACAAATATTTCGTCCTACCATGCACGACTTCTTCAGGGCTGTTATGCGATAGCTACGTTTGCGATTAAAAAAGGATATTTATCACTGGGTTCAGGCTAGACTGATTACATGAGTCTCAGTTTTCCGCATTGAATTGAATGATATTATAAAAAATTGAACGAATACAAGGAATCACGTCGTAAGTCTAGGTTCAGGCTGTCTTTTGAGGTTTCCTTTGTTTACGTTTTGCGAGTTGACCATTCAGCCGTTGAATGCCCTAGTCTGCGATTGCTAATTGCTTTGAAATGGTGGGTCAATCAAAAGTAACTTTTGTTACAAAATTTGCCCTTGTTGCTTCGGCAAATTCAGCAAAATCCAACCAAGTCTAGGAGCGAGCAGCCTTGTTTACCACTCACTGCCTTAGAATTTCAAATCCATTACTGCTGATTCATACCTCATTGTAAAATACATGTTGCATGCAACCAGCAAAGTTCTGTTTTGATCTTGAGATAGACAGGTCCCTTGGTTTATCGTGTCCAGCGAAGTACATTTTTTCATGTGGAATTCCACGAAGTACATGTTGAAGGTCAAATTTACTGTTTCTGCCTGGTGTAGTGCCATTCTTCATCAACCTGTACAAAAAACGTAATAGTATTTTAGGCCTGTCTTGGAGGATTTCGAGCTAAAACATTTTATAAAATCGCTTGTAATTTTGGAAGGATAAGACCGATTTTGAAAAATTAAGTTTTCTTATCTAAGTTAATATGTTAGCTACACAGGTATTATCACTTTATAGGAATCTGTTAAATAGTTTGAGAGCTACAAGCTTTCCAACGTCTAAAAATTTTCTGACTCGCCCGGTACAAATAAGGCGGACTCTCAACACGGCTAATTTACATCAATCCATCGAACCAAACACACACGCATTAGGTTATCGGTCTTGAAACCAAGACAGTTTTATTCTAACCGAAAATCTAACGACCTACTCTTCCACTGCGTAAGATTCCCCCCTAAATCCGAAAATGAATCTAATTTGTTTAACCCTTTATGGTTCTAATATTGAAAAATTTGTCAAAATTAAGTATTATAACATTAAGGGTTGGTCAATAACGGAAATGGTAAAGAAAAAACTAAACTATAACTTTTTGCCACACGAATATCGTTAAATATGATGCGATTACGAAAAGATTAAATCTTGTTGATATGTCGTTACTTTTGAAACGTAATACCTAAACAAGGTTATTGGACATTCAATGGCCATAATTGAAAATTTTGTTAAGAGGGTTTAGAAATTGTAACAGTAAAGAAAAAAGTAACAAAAAGTCAACTAAATTTCTTGCCACATAATTATCGCTAAAATATGATGCGATTACGAAAGATTAAATCTTGTCTTGAACTAACTGATTATTCATTACTTTGGGAGCTTAATACCAAAACAAGGTTACTGGACATTCAATGCCTTAATTGAAGTTTTGTTAAGAGGGTTTAGAAACTTGTAACACGTAACAAAAAAGTAACAAAAAGTCAATTAAATTTCTTGCCACAGAATTATCGCTAAAATATGATGCGATTACGAAAAGATTAAATCTTGTGTTGAACTAACTGACTATTCATTACTTTGGGAGCTTAATACCTAAAAAAGGTTGTTATAAACATTATTCCAATTGAAGTGATATATTTGTGGTTGTGGAACATAATGAGGTAATACCCCCTATATCTGATTAACGCATTAACGTAATTTGACATGGGCCTTCAGCAAGCGACCAGCCGAAGACAAATGCGCGAAAACTATACTTTGAAGGGGCAAGTCTCTTCTATTGTGTTATGTTCTGATGCTGCGAAGGAGCACGTAGAAAATAGAGCAAGAGAAAAACTAGGTAGATTCATTCATGTAGCGCTATTATTACTATTCAGTTTTGTTTGGTTCAGAGACGTGTACTTTTAATCATTGTGTGATCTGCATATGGTCTCAAAACACAATATATTGTATGAGAGGCATCAAAAGGACGGCAATTGCATGTGGGTGGGTGTTGGGGGGGGGGGGGGGTCCCCACACAGAAAAGGGTGGGGCCCC
>REGM01000112.1:193521-220847 GCA_004194415.1 Aurelia aurita | reverse complement strand
GGCACTTCGATAATTTTGTACCGGGTATGTGCCGCTGGACAGGGTATCGTTTTTAGCGATTTTGCTCCCAAACAGGGTATCCTTTTTCACAAAACATCCTTAAAAGATGCCCTGTGATAAAGTCCAAGAATAGAACAAAAGAAGGCCACGTGCCACTTATGCTCCTATTGTTTTAATCTATCAAGAATTTCAACTACAATAGGCTATACTTAGATTGCCCCAGTTCCCCAGCTAAGCTGCTTTTAACTCAGTTGATTCACTTTAAGAATCGTGTGATGGTTTTGTCGTGTCTGCTGCTTACGTTTTTCGATTGTAATTTGTATAAAAATCAGGTCATGCAACAAAAAAGGCGGTTATTTGTCCAATTTAAAAAGATTTTAACAACACCGTAATCCTAACTAGTGTATAAGAGGATAAAAATAAACAATATTATTATATTGGGTTGAACAGCAGTTGGGATAAACAAACTGTTTTTCTTGTAAGTTATAGAAATAGGGTTAGGGTTAGGGTTAGAGTACCCGTGAATAAAAACTCTGATTTCAGTTTCAGCATATTGTTTAAAAATAATAAATCATTGTTCTTTACATTGTCTTTGAAACAATAAATCATTGTTCTTTCCATTGTCTGTTCATATTCACTGTATTCGTGATCAGTTATCATCACAATTGTTCTCAGATTCAACGTTCATTTACAGTGATTCTTATCGTTCATAAGTACATCTAGTTAAGATGGTCGGATGCTTCTAGCGAAGCTAGGCTTGAATGCTTGTAGCGAAGATGGTTTTCTGAAATTACTTTACGCTTCGTTTAACTACAAGCTACCATTGCACTGGGAATAACGATAGTTTCTTAAAGGCAAGTCCATTTGAAATGCTAATGGTTGTTTACAGAAATTCTCTATTTGACAGAGACATTTTGATTATTATGACAATTAGCTCTTCTTCTTCTAATGTGTCAGCAGCCATGTACGTTGAGTTGTAAAAATCAAGTTGCCACAATACATTGAACGACATAAAGAAATCTCAACGCCGTTACGATTTCGTATACTTGCAGCTTACTATTTCAGCATTTTCTTCTCTATTCAAGCTTGCCTTCACAAAGGAATTATTACATACCACCATATGGAAGGTATTGATGCCTGAAGTAATGGAAACATCGTTGCAATAAAGGCTGCTTAGTTAGAAATAAATCATTTCATATTTACTCATGGTAGCTTTCCACCGCAGTACTTTCTTATTTAATTCAATTGCCTTCGCAGAAGGATATCACATACCAATATATGGAGGTCTTGATGGCTGAAGCCGTGCAGACATCGTTGTAATCAGGTTGTTTAGTTATAAATAAATTATTTGATATTTTATTCATTACACCTTACCACCGCAGCAATTTCTTCTGTTATTAAGCTTGACTTTAATTAATGCTTGTTATGTTATTTACTATGGAAGCTCACAACTGCTGAAATGTCTTCTTTAAGCTTGCCTTTACGATGGATTATCGCATACACAAACGTATAAATGTATCGATGCCCGAGGCAGTAGAGACATCGTTGCAATCAAGTTGCAAAAAAAATATACCGCTTAATGCCCTAACCGTTTGTCTTCTTGCAGCTTCCCACGTCAGCAATTTCCTCTTCAATTAAGCTTGATATAACAAAGGATCATTGCATACATAAACGTAAAAATGTATCGATGCCTGAGGCAGTGGAGACATCGTTGCAATCAAGTTGAAACAAAATATACCGTTTAATGCCCTAACCGTTTGTTTTCTTGCAGTTTCCCACTTCAGCAATTTCCTCTTTAATTAAGCTTGCTATAACAAAGGATTATTATTGCCTACATACAAGTATGAATGTATCAATGCCTAAAGCGATGGAGACATCGTTGCAATCAAGTTGCAAGAAAACATTTAACGATATCAAAGTATTACCTTCTTAGCATCCTTACGAATTCTATCCCTAGCTTACCACCGCAGCACTTTCTTCTTTAAGCTCGATCTTTCTCAGGATTATTGCATTAATTTAACGTATACATGTATCGATGCCTGAGGCAGTGGAGACATCGTTGCAATCAAGGCTGTTTAGTTATACATAAATCATTTGCTTGACGTCCAATATTGACATATCACTCTCAACGTAATGAATCACGAAGCATAAAACAGAGGTTATGTGTGAAAGGCAGAACATGGAGTATGGGAATAAATAAGAGGGGAATCGCCAGGGAAAAAATGTGGCGGGTACCAGCATAACAACTCATTACTTCTTGAATATGTAAAAGGGGAACTGAACAGTCGTACCTTTCAGAACGTTCAATTTATTCGTACGCTTCTGCAGCCATCTCGGTAGCATAGCCTCCAAATCTTTGGCATCTTTAAAAAGACATTGCACGGATGGTTAATGCATCTTCTGTTTGATTTAATGGCTTGAAAGGAACTTCAAATACTTTGCTATAATCCTTCACGTAGCATTTCTGATATCTTGATTATTTTCAGAATTACAGCGTCTTCTTTGCTCGGGCTAGTTTTGAGAATGTGATGTCATCAAATTGCTAAATCGTAAACTAGAAAAGCTACAGATTTCTGCTTACTGCTTTATTGTAGACCTTCATAAACTATGCTTTTCTTGAAGATTGTACCGTTTGTCATATTCTAATATACGATCTACGATTATTTAATTTTTTTCAAAACTTTTCAGGAGTTCTTTCCATAAAAAGAAAACCGCTGTAATTCTGAAAATAATCAAGATATTAGACATGCTACAAGTAGGATTATAGCAACGCACCTGAAGTTCCTTTCAAGCCATAAAATCAAACAAAAGATGCATCAACCATCCATGCAATGTTTGTTAAATATTTGGAGGCTATGCTCATCTCGGTATGCCATGCTACAATACCGTTCTGGTTGCATATACAAATTTCAATTCCTCGACACTCGGAGCCCCCAGTTCTCCGGTCTTTCCTTACAGAAAGGTATCAGAAGCCCGAGTTTATAAAATGAAATTTTCCCAAAATTGTTGCTTATTCTGTACGAATTCTAAAGCAATTCTGTATCCCCCAAATTGAAATAACTATTCCAGATTAATCCCCCCTCCTTATGAATTTATGAATACTTCTATGATTCCCCGATTCCTCTTTTACATATATTAGTCAGATGTGTTCATATGAGTTTCGAAACATATTAAAGAATGCTAGCAATAAATTATGTATGGGTAAAAGATATGCTGGATACAGCTAATTATAAAGGTACTTATACATTGTGGAGTCAAGTACTTCTAGCGTAGGATTTCATGATAAAAATCAATTGATGGCTTGCTTTACGCGTAATCGAGTTTTGTGTCATAATTGACAAAATAGATTCATTAAATATATCATTTTATAAAAAATTGCTCAACAGCAGTCGTTTTCAATACAAAAAGTGTACAAAAGGAGAAATCGATGTCCCGTAAAAACGCAAGGTTCTGATGGGACACAACGGTGTTCTGCTCGGATAAATCTTTCTACGATGGCATCCTAGATGAAATCAGTCCATGTTCGAAGGAATATAGAGTCGAGAAATTTTTTCTTCAAAAATATAAATGGCTGATATTTGAGAAAACAACCTGAAAGGTCTTCTAATATTGTTCTTTGTTCTATGAAATAAAAGATGTTCACAAAAAAATAGAAAAACAGTTGTAAAAACAGCAGCAAATAACGAAAATTCAATTATTTCAAACATCGCCAAAACAACAATTTCAAACTTAAAATACTGAACATATTCCACGCTAATTGCCTTGCTACAAGTTCCAATTTTTTCGGTGCAGTTTCAGAGAATCTCTATTATGTCGCCGCTGTTTGGTATATTTCTTACCAAACTGTTTCCCAAACCATAGTCTGTCTCAAATTAGATGTCAGGTTAGATTTGCGATAACGCAAAATTACTCAAGCAAAACTGCATAACTGTTTTTATTTGCGGACATTTTCACCCGACATCTAAGTTGAGACAGGCTTTAGTGTAATTCGTTCCGATAAAGCTACCGCCTAAAATTCTCTAATGTCAACGTCAGATGGTTCCAATATTAATTGTCGACTCTGAACATTCCTACATTTTAAACCGGAATTCTGATACACACGAGTTTCATTCGTTTTACTCAAACGCTGATAATATAATCACCTTACGAACACCACAAGTATTGTTAAGTACTTTCTGTATCCAAAGTTTCAGTTTTAGCCTTTTGTTTTTTGACAGATGAGCCATGTTTTATAACAAAAGATGACGCCAGATTTTGGCAGGATAATCTGTAGTCAACATTTAGCTTGATGTTAAATTTAGCCAAAAACTAGCTGCTTGCTACCTTGGTGCTGGAGTTTGGAACCTCTTGGATTCGGAAGTCAAGCAGGCATCCTCTTTCAAAGCATTTAAAGATGCTTTAAAATAATTTATTTTGTTACCTATTTATCTTTTATTTATTATTGTAATTAGAATAGGGTTTTACTTTACATGACTTAATTTTTGTAAGATTTTATGCACGGCCCCCTGAAAGCAGTCTTTCTTGACTGACGGGGTAACCGTGGTTAAAGAATTTAAAATGAAATGAAATGAAATGGTAGAAAACATGCGGAGGAGGCAGTCAGTACCTAGAAGCATATTTCTGTAGTTTAGTATCGGCTCTGACGGCCCCAAATTAGCCCATGACCGTAACTCAAGACAATGCCACATTCTCGACTGGTATCTCACAAAACATAGATACAAGCTTACAGGCAATTATTATTATCAATTTATTAAACGTTGGATTACAATAATAGAATAGCTAAATTATATAGCTAATTAATTCCAACTTTAAAAACTTTAAAATACAAATATTACAAAAGAGAAAAATGGATAAAATATTTACATGTCATCAAAAGTATAAAGTAAAAAGCAGATATCTAAAACAATTTATCATAAAAAGCCCAAATTCGGTATAAAAATGCGGCATAATCTACATGGACAATTTTCTCCGTACCAATTTTTTATCTTTGTAAAGCAGTGGTACTTTCCACTGAGACACTAATGGGGCTCGAACACACGCCCTTCAGCTCTGATGGCGGAAGTCTGAGCCAATAGAGCGTCTCTATAACTAAACACACGTCTTTTGCACAGGCAATGGTCACTTTCAATTTTTTTGTCTTTGATTAGTTACGTTGGCTTAAATTTAAAGGCAAGTATTAGTGTTCGTCACTTGCTTGGTGTAGAATGTAAAATTGTGTTTATATTTAAGAACGAGACTCGATACATGATTTACTTAGATAATTTACCTGCCGCATAAATATGAAAAACTAAGGTGCCGGCTGCCGAGAAAACTTTGATGCAGTAGACTCTATGTAAACTTTAGACATAGTAGCCCCAGTAAATGATAGACCTAGTAAACTCTAGACCTAGTAGCCTAGTAGACAATCACTGAGGACATTTTGTGACCCAAAAATCAGTTGGAAGAGCATCGACAAACAAAGTCATAGGTCTTTGGTTCGAATCCCAGTTAATTCATCTAAAACATCTGGTTACTTTCAGTTGTTCCCGATCCTGCCACACCTATATAACAATTAGGAACGCTTACCTATGCTGAAAACAAAATATCACCTGTTGCAAATGTGACTTCAGGCCTCTTCCGGCGACGCCTTTTGACTCAAGTATCAAATCGCAGATATTCAGTATTGCCCATTAAACCTCTAATTGGCTGACGAATTACGCATTTTCAAATCATAAACATTTCCAAATCGGCATTGTTTGTTATAACCGGATTAAGTGTTGTACCTCTAGAGTTATTGGGTTCGGTTCAACATCACAAATGAAAACAATTTAAAGTAGGATAGGATTACATTTCTGAAGACGAAATAGCGACAATTGAAACTCTGATATTTAAGATTTGTCTCTTATCAGATTTGGAAAAGCAGATGAATCGATTTGATTGAAACAGGAATACAATTCATTGAGGCTACAGAGCTTTGCTTGAGGCAAAAATTGCACAAAGTTTTTATGTACAGGGTGTCTCAAAAAAATTGTTCGACTTTTGATTAAATATAAAAAAATAACCACATAATGAACGGGCTCCATGGAAAGACAATCCTTCCACAGAACTAAAATTAATTTTAGACACAATAATCTTGCAAATCCCCTGAATATTTACGGAGCTACAAACTCCTGAAGTTCAAGTTTGTACAAAAGCTGAAACCAGAGGCTTCTCCGTAGCATTTGTAGTGGATGTAGCATGGGGCTGCCGTATGGCAATGGATAACTTTCCTTTACCTTGATTTTGGAGCTTTTTTTGCATAACAGGTCGCTTTGGGGTCTCTGGTTTCAGTTTTCGCACAAGCTTGACCTTTAAAAGCTCATAACTCAGTGAATTTTCAGGGGATTTGCAAGATTCTCGTGCCTAAAATTAATTTAAGATCTTAGAAATAGGGGTATCATAACATGGAATCTGTTCATTTTATCGTTATTTTTCAATATTTAATCAAACGTCGACAATTTTCTTGGGACACCCTGTACAATCTATTCGCTCAGCTCATGGACAAAAAACTTGGTTCATTAACCACAGCGCTAATTCTTTCCTCTTGTTTCATTTCGGAGGGGTTCCAGTGGACACTGTTCTTGTAGTCCCCATTTTGAGCTGCGTTTTAGATCGCAAAAGAGCATTGTGTATTATAGAACTCTCCTAGAACCTTCTTTTATCTACGTTTGCATGAAAAGGACACACAGTAGCACATTTTTGCACTCTAATTGATGGTTAATCAGCCTGTTAACTGAGAATTGCCCATGAGTTGCGTTTTAGATCACAAAAGAGCATTGTGCATTACAGAAATTTCCTAAAAAAACATCTTTTAAATAAGTTTTAATGAAAAAGGTCACACGCGTCCAGTAGCACCTCTTTTACAAGGTAAATGATGGCTAATTGTGAACTGAGAATTGTTCTGTCCAAGAGTTGAGTTAACGGACTGTAGGTTAAGAGGCAAGGCAAGATCGCTTGTTTTTGTTTTGAAAAAGGCCCGGGTATAGTCAAATCGCGTACCATCAGCGCCAACAACAATTGTTGGAAAATTTTAGTTTTGGAAAGGTCGTCCACGTATACTTCCGGGTGGCAAATTCTTAATATTTAGTAATTTTTGCGGTGTAAGAAGATTAATTGTTACAGTTAAAGAGGTAGAGCAGCATTAAAGAACGCCGATCAACCAGCAACCATTGCGGTCGCGCTTTGCAGAGCACTCTTGCTGTCCAGCTTCGAAGCTTTGCAAACTGAGGAATGGAGGGACGAATTCTTTCATAAAATACGCCAGCAAGAACCTCTCAAATTTTGTCTCGCTTCTATTTTTTGTTCCTATCTACATCTAAAATTAGTAGATGGCGCGATGACAGCAGATTCTTCAGTAGTTCTCCAGACAACTACACTGTCATATAAAAATGGCCGCCGCAGTCGAAAGGCAACAAGCGAGGCGCGCAAAGGATGCTGGTTGATCGGCGTTCTTTAAGTTTGAAGAGAAAGTTGTGTGCAATTAAAATGAGCAGAGCGTGATTTGAACTATGTACGTTCACGTTCTACAAATTGAGCTATCTGAGCGTGGATCCTTCTCGGTGCTTCAGTCATAGTAATAGCTCCAACCTCCCATCTACTCGAGCCATTACTGGGAATACAGCACTGACGAGAATCCACGCCAAGATAGCTTTGTTGGTTAAGCGTGAAAAAGGGCCCCCTATATAGCTCCCTAGAGTCTATAGCTTCATGGCGTGGATGTACACGTGGACGCGGGTTCAAATCCTGCTCTGGCCTTTTTAGTTGCTCATGTTTTTCTCTTCAAATCTTGACCTTCCCTAATACTGTGCCCTCCTACAAAATGACAAGTGTTTCTCTTTACTCTCCCTGTCACTCGACTAAAAGTTTTCTGCCTTGTAGGATCTGCCTTAATGCTGTTCTACAATGTTTACTGTCACAATTAATCTTCTTACACAGCAAACAACTAAAGTCACAACAGCCCACATTTATGTCGAAGGTCAAAGACGATTTTCCAGAGTTCAGATTTATTCATCAGATCTTAATCAGTTTTGTCACAAATTATTGGGAATGACCTGACATAAAAGAAGAACTCTCATAGGTTTGTAAATAGAATATTGTATTTGATAATCTGGGCACGTGCATTAACAAAACAAAAGGAAAGATATAATGGCGTGTGTAGGTTTTTTGATCGTCCTATTTATAGACCATGTTAGTCAGCTCGGGTCATTCACTTTAAGCAATTTCCTATCTTTCAGCAAACAAAACATGTTTTTGGACTGTTACGAAAACATCTTGAAGCAACGTTTTAAATAGTACAGCAATGTTCTTTGATGTTTTGAACTGCAGAAAAACGTTGTTGGACGAGAAAAATCTCAAACGTATATCGTAAAATGTTTGTCTGTTTGGTAAGGGATTAAGACACTTAATTAAAAATTACTGCATAATTCCATCGTGCTTGCACTGATTACGTTGAGCATTATTGATGTTTCAAGGCTCAAGCAAAATACTCGCGAGCTCACATGCTCAGCTTCAAACAAAATACGCGAAATAAATGCTGCAGTAAAAGGCACTTTTATGTTGGTTAATTTTTGACTGAAAATATTTCTGCAGTTTCTCAAATGCTTTGGCGCCAGTCCTCACTGAACGGCTAAAGGGCTTGATATGAATGAATATGAAACTACCGTACTTGCATCAGAGAGAAAATGTCTTTGCAAACTATGATTTTAGTCACTAATCCTATAAGTAAATCCTTTCATGTTTTTGAATGGCTACTTAGTTTACGCAATCAAGAGCATACCTTGCAATTAATTATATCTGGTCTTTCAAAACTCACTCCCTTCATAACAAATGAGGCTCCACCTCATATCTAAGAAATTAAGGAATTATGAACGCATCATATTGTCTTTTGTCGATCGTGCGATCGCACATGCACCAATCAGTTGCCTGAAATACTAACAGATTAGCATGTGACTTCAGGCTGGTATTTCAACCGATAGCCGCCCCTTTTCTGCATCTTTTCGATATTTACACAGCATCGATAAGACCTAAAAACAGAATTTCAGAATTTAAAACCGAATTTACTTCTTGTGCCTGNACTTTGCTATAATCCTATATGTAGCATTTCTGATATCTTGATTATTTTCAGAATTACAGCGTCTTATTTGCTTGGGCCAGTTTTGAGAATGCGACGTCATCAAATTGCTAAATCGTAAACAAGTAAAGCTATAGATTTCTGCTTACCACCATATTATAGACCTTCATGATCTATGGTTTTCTTGAAGATTGTACCGTTTTTCGTGTTTTAGTTTAGGAACTACGATTATTTTAACTTTTTCCAAACTTTTCACGAGTTCTTTCAATGAAAAGAAAACCGGTGTAATTCTGAAAATAATCAATATATTAGAAATGCTACATATAGGATTATAGCAACGTACCTGAAGTTCCTTTCAAGCCATAAAATCAAACGAAAGATGCATCAACCATCCATGCAATGTTTTTTTAAGATTTTGAGGCTATGCTGATCTGCCAAATACCTACCAGGAAATACGTCTATGTTTCTGTTACCCAAGTGTCTTTCCTTACATTTCCTTGCAACTATATGCTCTGAGCTTCATTTTATTTGAGACTTAAGCCAAATACTCGAGAGTTGACGTGCTTTACTTCAGATTAAACAAGCGAAACAAATGGCAGTCTAAGTGTGCCTGAAAATGATCCCACCAAATTACATACCAAAAGCCATGTTTACTCGTGAAGGTTTGAGTCAAATATTAGAGGGCTTCGGAGCCTATCTCAAACGAAACAAGCGAGTCAAACGGCAATCGAAGGTTGAAAGAAAATGGTTTACAAAATACTTACCTGCAAAAAAGTCAACGGCTTTATTTTTCAGTAACTTTTCCTCCTTTTCCTCCTTTTCCTTACACCTATAAACTTTTAGGTTTATTTTGTTCAAGGCTTAAGCCAACTACTCGAGAGCTACGGAGCACATCTCAAGCTAATTAGGCGAAACAAACGGCAATTAAAGGCTGCCAGAAAATAATCTACCACATACATACCTTCAAATCAGCCCAAGGCTCTATTCTCCAGCAACTTTTCTTGCTTTGCTTTGCATCCACATCACTAAACAGAACAACAGCTTTTCAAAATATGGTCATCAAAAATGAATTTACTTATTCAAAATTCACTTGCAAGCTGTTTCAAAAACAAATCACCGCAAAATCAAGAATTTTGTTTATTCGATATCCCGCTAGAATTTCCAGTGTTTATGAAGCTTCCAACAAGGCAACTTTATAGCATCATAGACTTCGTTTACAAATGCTATAATACTTCCAAATTACACTATATGAACTTTAGGTCGTGTGCGGATCTTATTACATTACATACGGGGGTAACCACCAAGAAATCTCAAGTTATCCACAGTATCCTATACTACTTGCTTCAAAATGTCTATTGCATTAAACCTAATCCCGTTTGAGCTTTTCTAAGGTGAGTAGAGTGTAATTCAACAGGGGGTTTGTTCGACATCCGTTCATGAATTTTCCTTCAGAGAAACTTGTTTTCTTCTTGTGTAGCTATTGTATAATAGCACGGATGTAGCTGAGGTTAATTTCTACATGTATTTCATAAATAGTCTATATATGACGCCTAAATGACCCTGCTGGGGGAAGGAAAATGTTTACAAATTTTTTAACCAGCAGTAAATAACACGAGAAAGCGAAGAAAAATACCTACGCAACTTTGAAAGAGTTCTGGAAGAATATAATGGCTTATAGTCAGTTATCCGTTATAATCTCTTCCTTCCTAATTTATGTGCATTCTTGAAAGCAGTAACGTCATTTTTCCCCTTTCTTTGATTTCAAATTAAAGTTCTAAATATCTGTTATATAAACATTTTCAAAATCTTCACAGCTGATAACTAGTAATTCGCTAGCCATTTTTTTAAAGGGAATCGATATAGCTAAAAGCTGGCCCGGGCCAAGTTAACAATATTGTCTATTGTATTTGATAACTTTGGCACGTGCCATTTCATTGTGTAGCTAAAGAAACAATGGGCGTTTAGGCATTTTCGTTAGCCTATTCATAGCAGCAACTCAATATCCTGTGTCGATTCCCTTAAACCATAGCTTTACTTTTGCTGTGAACAATTAGGGTGTACTCCTAAGGAATACCTACAATATTTGGAAAGAAATTTTAAATTGAAAGTTTAAACTAATACGCGAAGAACGAACATTCAGTTTAATAACACCGGTCATGCGGTCCTGACGTTATGTGATTAGGAACGTCGAAAAGTTTTGCGCAATTTCAGCTTCAAATACAATTCTTTCATAAGGTTCTTTTTTACTGCTATTCCTCAAAAGTCTGTACAAAATGCTACCGAAATGGATGACACAAAACTTCGTCTAATTACCGGGTGAGTCAGAAAAAACGCAGACAGTTTGAACTGCTACTGTTCCCCAAATATGAAAGCAATAATATATGTTAATATCTTATCAAATGGACAACATGATAAATTAATTGGTTCACATTAGGTCTTTGAAGTCGCTGGAGTCGTTGAGGTCGCTGGAACAAATGTCTCAAAAGACCCAAAAGACTGAATAAACTCCCCAATGACCCTGACGACATCAACGACTGAGTTTTTGCCGTTCCAATTCAGTCTTTTGGGTCTTTTGGGTCTTCTGGGTCGTTCGTCTCAACAACCCCAGCGACTTCAACGAGCCAGTACCAGGCTTTAGAATTTTTCCTGGCTTTAGCAGGTGTTATTCCTTTGGGAGATATAAAAAGTCATCCCCACTGATGTAAGAAAGTTATTCAAGGGAATTCCATACTCCCAAAAGGATATTACATGGAAACACATGTAATTTCCATTGCTATGAGGCAGGTCATTCGACGAAATTTGATCATCATTTTTATCGTTTTTTAGACTTTTTGAAGGAACCTTTTAGAGAAAATCTGAGGCCAATTCAAGCCAGGTACATTTTCATATTTAATTGAACATACCAGCTATCAAATAAGACATTCGCCAATACTATTGCTTTGATATTCAGGGAACAGTATCCTTTCAAACGTCGTGCGCCTTTTTTGACTCGCCCAGTATGAAATCTAAAACTTCAATTATGAAATCTACCTCCCTAAAATTACTCCATATAACAGCTCACTAAAATATTTCTACCAGGTCAAACTTTTAATATAAAACCTCACAAGAATATGTCGAAAATTATGCCCTAAACTAATTTCAATCTTTCACCTGTCTTATTTATATCGACTTACACCAACAGGATGGATGTATTTCATATTTCCTTTGAATATAATTGCTTAAAAAGAATGAAGTACTTTGCCTGATTGTATCTGTAACTGAATTGAAAATCCATCAGTACAATCCAAGGTTTCATTAATCTGAAGTCGGAATCTTATAAAGTGTTGCAGATCTTTATCGCATGAGTCAATCAAACTTCATCAAGTTTTGGTAATAAGGAGAAGGAGAGATGAAAGTTGGTGCAGCGCTAGGGTAGTACGAACTATAATAATGATACACGTATTTGCTTATAAGAAACTATAAGAATTTGAGGAAGTACTGAAAGTTTCTTAAGATTATCAGATTTTGAGTACTCGGAGTTTCTTGAAGCCTTTCCAATGTTAAGACATTACTCGAGTACCTTCCGAGTAATATGATACCGGAAACGAGTGAAAATAAAGTAAAAATATGCTAAGGATTTTCTTCATTAAAATAAATAGTTTCTTAAGTTATATTTTCCCGGTACTGGAGTTTCTTAATTTTTTTGGCGATCTGAGAGTTCAGTTTCTTATCAGCGGTTTCTTATAAAAAGAATACGTGTACTGTTTGCAGCATGAAGCTCAATTCACACTTGAAGCGTCATCCTTGATGCATTCTGGGTAGCAATGAAGCAAGGCGACTTAGAGACCGACCCAGAGACGTTTTTTGTCAATGCGACGAAGTTAGATAAATGCAACTTTATCGCGCCGCAGTGCATCATCACAATAGACAAAAAGTGTATATCTCATGTCTATGAGCCCATTACTGAACTGTGAACAATGGCCAAATCACAACAATGACTTAGATTCTCATCAAATAACTATTTCGTCATGATTTGAAGCCTTGTTTCTTTGAATGTAAGAACGCTTTAAGTGCGAACATGTCCCAAGCGTTTCTGTTGCAAAGCAGCGAGCCACACAGCACCTAAAGCTGTCCCGAAAACCCAGAAAGACAGTTAAATGACTCACGCATTCTAAGCAAGGCGAGGTCTTCCAAGCTAAATCCAAACCAACAGACAACGTACATCAACGGCACGAGATCTCTAAGCGAGCTCCTGAATACCATATTTTTAAATCATGCAAAGGCTTTTCTCGGAATCTAAAGCTACTCTTAAAACCCAAAATACAAGGACTAGGCAAATGATTCCCTAGCTCTAAGATAGGCAAGCTCACACCCAAATCCCCAGCAATAGACAAAACATATCTAAGGCAAGACAACTCACACCGAGCTCCTGAATACCATATTCTTACATAATGCAATTGGATTTTCTCAGAATCTAAAGCTACTTCTGAAACCCAAAATATAAGGACTAGGCAAATGATTCCCTAGCTTTAAGCTTTAAGATAGGCAAGCTCACACCCCAAATCCCCAGCAATAGACACAACATATCTAAGGCAAGACAACTCACACCGAGCTCCTGAATACCATATTCTTACATCATGCAACTGAATTTTCTCGGAATCTAAAGCCACTCCTAAAACCCAAAATATAAGGACTAGGCAAATGATTCCCTAGCTTTAAGATAGGCAAGCTCACACCCCAAATCCCCAGCAATAGACAAAACATAATCTAAGGCTAGACAAATCACACCGANCTAAAATATAAGGACTAGGCAAATGATTCCCTAGCTTTAAGATAGGCAAGCTCACACCCCAAATCCCCAGCAATAGACAAAACATATCTAAGGCAAGACAACTCACACCGAGCTCCTGAATACCATATTCTTACATCATGCAACTGAATTTTCTCGGAATCTAAAGCCACTCCTAAAACCTAAAATATAAGGACTAGGCAAATGATTCCCTAGCTTTAAGATAGGCAAGCTCACACCCCAAATCCCCAGCAATAGACAAAACATATCTAAGGCAAGACAACTCACACCGAGCTCCTGAATACCATGCTTTTACATCATGCAATTGAATTTTCTCAGAATCTAAAGCTACACCTAAAACCAAAAATATAAGGACTAGGCAAATGATTCCCTAGCTTTAAGATAGGCAAGCTCACACCCTAAATCCCCAGCAATAGACAAAACATATCTAAGGCAAGACAACTCACACCGAGCTCCTGAATCCATGCTTTTACATAATGCAATTGGCTTTTTCTCGGAATCTAAAGCTACTCTTAAAACCCAAAATATAAGGACTAGGCAAATGATTCCCTGGCTTTAAGATAGGCAAGCTCACACCCCAAATCCCCAGCAATAGACAAAACATATCTAAGGCAAGACAACTCACACCGAGCTCCTGAATACCATGCTTTTACATCATGCAATTGGATTTTCTCGGAATCTAAAGCTACACCTAAAACCCAAATATAAGGACTAGGCAAATGATTCACTAGCTTTAAAGGGAATCGACATAGTTAAAAACTGGCCCGGGCCAAGTTAAAAATATAGTCTATTGTATTTGATACTGTTGGCACGTGTCGTTTCATTGTGTAGCTGAAGAAACAATGGGTGCGTGGGCGTTTTCGCAGACTATTTATAGCGAACACTCAATATCGCTATGTCTATTCCCTTTAAGCAAGGCGAGCTCACACCCTAAATCCCCAGCAATAGACAACACATATCTAAGGCAAAAGAACTCACATCGAGATCCTGAATGCCGTATTTTCATCAGGCAATTGGCTTTTCTTTAAACTACTTTGAAACCAAAAATATAGGAACTGGTCAAATGATTCACTAACGCTTAGCTAGGCGAGGACCCCATCTAAATCCAATGCAATAGACAACACATATCTAAGGCAAGAGACCTCACACTGAGATTCAGAATTCCGCATTTTCATTCTGCAATAGGCTTTCCTAGGATTGTACGACTACTGCAGCTTGCACTATAATGTTTACGTAATGAGATTACATTGAGTTTTGGTATTTACAATAATCCGGATTTGGAATAAAGGATTACCGTCCTAGTCACCTTGTTACCGGACAATATGATTATGCAAACAATTGCAATCCGTAGGGAATTCCGGTATTGTTTATATGCTGAATTTCAGCCTGTGGAATGTACTCCTGATTATAGCTGGCCAGACAGGGTTTAGGCTAAAGACAGAGTTTAAGCTAAAGTTTCTTGATAAGCATTTGAAAGTTGCTTGTCAAAAAGCGAATTCTTCGCTTGGCTATTCTTGGCTATCCGAAGGGAATTCCGGTTTGTTTACACGTCGAATTTCAGCCTGAGGAATGTAGTGGAGCTTTTAGCTGGCCAGGCTGGGAAAAGACAGGCTAAAGACAGGCTAAAGACAGGCTAAAGACAGGCTAGAGACAGGCTAAAGACAGGCTAAAGACAGGGTTTGAGGCCAAAGTTTGCTGATAAGCATTTGAAAGTTAGTTTTATTTCCGTTTGGCAATAATTTAGCTACCGCATAATGGCTAATTTCCACCAGGCGGAAAATTCCGCACATGTAGCAACGTTTTCCAGCTATGTGATTGGTTTGCAGAAAGCAATTTTGCTCAATCGTAGAAACCATTTCAACTTTCAAATGAAATCTTGATTGTGAACAATGATCGTTTGGGACGACTGCACTTTAGCGAACCAGCTCTCGGGAACGTGTTTGAACGAATACCATACTAACCCTAACTAAACCCTACCTTACCCTAACTAACCCTAACTAACCCTACCTTACCCTGACTAACCCTAACTCACCCTAAAACCCTTTTTCCAAAACCTAACCCTGACTCAAGCCCTTACTCCATGACACAACATAACTTGCCCATATTGAAAGCTGGTCCACTAAAGTGCAGACTAGCCGATCGTTTTGCAAGAGAAACTTTCCCCTAGTGGGAATTAACATCTATAGCTGACATTATGAAGGATGTTTATAAGACGGGGAGGATACTTTCCCAAAGGCACCTTACACAAGATTTTGTTTTCATAGGTTGGTCAAGCAGGAAAAATATCACTTGACGATTAATTTCACATGTTGTAAGATATCAATGCGTACTTCAGTTGAACATCAATTCTTTATACTCTCATTAACAGAATCAGCAGGCATCTCTATCCTGCACCCACTGCATTAATCACTCAATGATGACTCCACCACGAACGTACTTACATTACTCTTGCAACAGGATTGCGTAGGAGCATCGGAGTTCACGCTGTGATCATCTTCTGCAAGCTTACTTCCCGAAACAGGCTTTCTTAGAATTTGCAAAGATTTCCAGGGAGTGATCTAATGTTTACTTAATTGGATTACAATCCTTATTGGTGTTTGCAGTAATCCAGATTAGGTATCACAGCTTAGTGTTCCGATCCTGCTGTTACTAGATTAGGTATTTAAAGAAGAAGTGCTCGTGCATCACTGAATTTTCAATTTTTGTTGATTTATTCTTGCTGTGAAATTATAGTCCTTCTCGAAGCATCTTGACTGTCATAGGAATATTGTCAATGCATGCAAACNGCAAGAGAAACTTTCCCCTAGTGGGAATTAACATCTATAGCTGACATTATGAAGGATGTTTATAAGACGGGGAGGATACTTTCCCAAAGGCACCTTACACAAGATTTTGTTTTCATAGGTTGGTCAAGCAGGAAAAATATCACTTGACGATTAATTTCACATGTTGTAAGATATCAATGCGTACTTCAGTTGAACATCAATTCTTTATACTCTCATTAACAGAATCAGCAGGCATCTCTATCCTGCACCCACTGCATTAATCACTCAATGATGACTCCACCACGAACGTACTTACATTACTCTTGCAATAGGATTGCGTAGGAGCATCGGAGTTCACACTGTGATCATCTTCTGCAAGCTTACTTCCCGAAACAGGCTTTCTTAGAATTTGCAAAGATTTCCAGGGAGTGATCTAATGTTTACTTAATTGGATTACAATCCTTATTGGTGTTTGCAGTAATCCGGATTAGGTATCACAGCTTAGTGTTCCGATCCTGCTGTTACTAGATTAGGTATTTAAAGAAGAAGTGCTCGTGCATCACTGAATTTTCAAGTTTTGTTGATTTATTCTTGCTGTGAAATTATAGTGCTTCTCGTAGCATCTTGACTGTCATAGGAATATTGTCAATGCATGCAAACCAGTACAGTAAAAACCCGCATATAAGAACCTTCCTCAAATAAGAACCTACAGCCTGAAATTTTTAATATTTACACTTTTATGTAAGAACCTTTTCACCCTGATTTTTGTATAGGTTCTTATTTGGAAGAACAAATGCGGTCATATAGTTCTCGACTGTGACAATCCGAACCATTAATTTGATTATCGAGTAAAACAGAAAAAAATGATATTGCTCCTTGACCATCTAAAGGACTAAACAAGTCTGACTTCACCACATTGCTAATGTTCAGTTCTCTCTCACAGAATTTTTATTATAAGCAGAGATATTTAAAGACTGTAAACAAAGAAAAAATATGGTAAAAATACTTTGTTGGGAAAATTTAAGAACCTACCGGGTGAGTCAGAAAAAACATGGGGCGTTTAACAAGCCATATTTTGGTGAAAAACAAGTCAAATCGAGAGTGTTGAAGTTTCATATTGCAGAAGAAATATCGAATTAGTTATAGAAATTTATTTTGTTAAAATCGGTCATTTCTTTCCTTATTTATTTGCGATTTTGTGATATAGCCATTTTGGTGAAAAGTATCGCTAGTGTAAGAACTTTCAGCTTCATAACAATGACAATTAAATGGATAGTCCCCTAGGGATACAATATAAGTATCATGGGCCATGAAAATGGCAGCAACAAAGACATAACACGTGCAAAGCATGCTGGTTGAAACAGACCCTTTAATAACAGCATATAATTGACCAAAATCATGTTTAGGGTTTAGGGATGATATGACGTGAAAACAAACTGGAAAATTCTATGAGACACAGGTCACAGGTCTTCGGACAAAGGTCATAGTGACAATATTTCTTTTTTGGATAAAACAATTGGCCTGCAAGTTTCGATGAGGCACCCTTTACTAATCTCACATCAACCTGCGACTACTGGTTTAAAGGCTCTTATCCAACCATGGTCCTTTGCGTGCTATCTTTTATGAAAATGAACATTTTTGTGGTCTACGAAAATGGTTGCCTCGATAGAAATGTACGCGCAAAGGCTGCTGGTCGAACAAGAGCCTTTAAGGGCAATCATATGAAGTAACATTGCAATACCATTATGCTTGTTGTGCTCTTACATCAAGCCATACACAACATAAGATTGCGAAAAACTGTTCTTTCAAAACTACAAAATCAAAACAAATGCGGCTTATATTAGCAACAGCATATCATTGACTATAATTATGTTATCCGGTTGTTTAACGATTCAGTGCTGAACTATTAAGCTTAATCCGGATCTCAGCAAATACCTATGATCAATATAAGCTAATTACGTTCACAATAGATCATTGATTGGCAAAAATTGGGCTCTTTGACAAGCCTTTATTAAAAAGTGACCGGAACCCCATTGGGACGATTAAACCCGTGGATACTGGATGAGTCGATATTTGCATCCGTTCGTTAAAGACAGAGAGTTCTAAGTAGTTTTTAAAGCGGGGCTAACGCACCAGGCTCGATACAAAGTGTTTTCATAGTTGATATGAATATGAAAGCAGCTGTTTAAGGCCAAGTAGAAAAATATTTGTTTCGTGAAATCTATCTAAAATAGTGGACCGAGCATCAAGCCTTGACGAAACAAAATTCTTTGGTAAATATCTGAGATTTGTTTGTAGTTAAGCATTTTGTTCTCGTTTGAAAACGACGCAAAGGATGAAACGCAGTGGAACAAGACAGATGGTTGAGTGACCAGATGGAAGATCATTGCTTGACAAACAAATTAGGCAATTTTCCAGTATTAGTCAAAACGTTTGTTTCTTGACGAAAGCAAAAATTTGAATTTTACTTTACGATGATGTCACAGAAAGGAAAATATGTGATTGACAAGAAAATCTCAATTTTGAACAAAATGTTAGGTCGTTTGGCAAATGCTCTAACTATGACAATTTACATTCTTACTGTAAAAATCGTGAACTCAACCCCGTTACGTACTGCCTAAAGCTTCCGCTTATACATTATAAAATAGATTTCTCAAGCATGCTAACACCGAGATTGTCTTGTTTAGTCGAACAGATCTTCAGCAACAGACATCTGGCACGTAGTAAGAAATCCAGCTTCACATGTTGTGAAATGCTCAAAATATTAAATGGTCCCTATATCTTAAATTTAACTTGGAAAATGGGGAACACAATTTTCTGACCCACCAGTTTTTGCAAACCTTCGAGAAAGATGTTTGTTTTGCAGAACAGGCCTGGGCATTGAAAATGTTGCACAAAGTAAAATAAGTATTACATAATAAGTGCATTTAGGTCAGGAAACCACGACTACTATATTCCCACAGCTGCTGTACTTGCAATGCCCAATCAAAAGTTCCTAAAACACAACAGCACAAGAAAACAATAAAAAATACAATTACCCACTCATGAAACCGAGGGGCAAATCATTCCAAAAATAGCGTACGAGATTTTGAGATTTTAAAAATCTCTCAAATTTTCAAAGATTTTTGAGATTTTTGAGATTTCAAAATTTATCGAGATGTTCAAAGATTTTCGAGATTTTGCAAGATTTTGCAAGATTTTGCAAGATTTGTGAGATTTTAAACAGTTTTTGAGATTTTCAAAGAATTGTCGAAAGATTCTTTGAGAATTTCTATCATTTGTTGGGGGAAATTTCTGGGATTTTTTTAGATTTTCGAAGATTCTTAGGATTTTCTTTGGGATTTCCAAGATTTTATGAAGATTTTTGAGATTTTCAAGTTTTTTCGAGATTTTTGGAGATTTTTTAGGATATTTTACGAAAGTGTACGAGATTTTTGGAGTGATTTGCCCCTCTCATGAACAGCAACAATACTTCTTATAAGACGATAAATCAAAGAGGGCTATCAGATTTGTTATCAGTATTTTCGTTATGCGATACAATACAATATGAAATGTTATCTGAATGATGAAGAAGGCTTGTTCTACAGTATCTTGCGTGTCATTTGTTTCAGGATCAGCTTATCGCGGAATGTATACGAAAGAAGTTATAGTTTTATGTTGAAGGATAGTTATCTTAAGTTACTTTGGAGCCATTGATATGTCAGAGGTATAGTAATAACAGTAATTTATGAATGCCAATTGTGTTTCAAAGTATATCAGATGTCTAAAGACAGTCCCTGTTTTAAGTGCTTTTTTCGTTATCAATGATACTATACCAGAGGTACATGGTCTCTATAAAATAAATAAATCAATCAACAAACATGACGTTAAATGTACAAACAAGAGTTATAACCAACTAACAACAACATGAAAGTAACAAGAAGTAAGTGCTACAACGTCATACTCATCGAATTAGCTTGGCATTTAATTTAAACCCTGTCGAGGTCGATATTTTTTCAAAATTTATAGGCGAAATTCTTCGAAAGCTTGCGAAATCTACCGGGTGCGCCAAAAAGAACTTCGTGCGTTAAAAATTCGTTGTGCGAAGGGTGACCCAAAAAAAGTGAAACTTTTTGAAAAATCTCTGAATTTGATTATATTATCGAGCTTGAAAATCTCTTTTCTGCATTTGTGTCAAAAAGCCCAATTCATTTGAGAGATGTTGCAAAGTGTTGCAATGGATTTGAATTTGCAAGGGATTTGTGCTTTCACGGGCTACCTAGTTTTGAAGCATACTCTGACGTAGCAAGACATGCTTATCAATAATTTCAAAGCTTACAGAAGTGAAACTATTTCATCTGCTGTATTTGCATTTGAAAATGAAATTATAAAATTGGCTAAAATTCATGTTAAATCTTAAAACATTTAATCTTCATAGTTGCGTTCGTTTCAAAATGGAATAGGCTACAGGGGTGGCGCCAGGGGAGGGCTAGGAAGACTACAGCCCCCCCCCCGTCGGAGGAAATTTTGGGTTATTGTCGGAGGAAATTTGGCAATATGACGTTCGAAAACAGTATTTTTTTGCCATTTTAGCCCCCCTGTCGGAAGATCCAGCCCCTCTGTCCGAAGATTCCTGGTGCCACCCCTGATAGGCTATGCATTAATAATATTTTCTCCAACTAAAAATAAATGAAGATGAATGTCCAAAATATCAAATTACAAAAGCAACCAATTAACTAATTTTGTTTTTGATCAGCAGTTGCAACCATTTTCAGCTGTTCTGCAAGACTTACTTGTTGTGAAAAACGTAGAACGTAGAGGTATCCTATTTTAAATAACAAACTAATTACATCAACTATGTAGCGGGTCTCCCAAAGTAATCTAGCAGCGTTTGCCGAACTTCACAATCATGATTTCTCGATCAATCTCAATGAATCACCAATCATTAGGAAGCAGACAAACTAATTACATCAACTATGTAGCGGGTCTCCTAAAGTGATCTTGTAAGCGTTTGCAGAAATTCACAATCATGATTTCTCCATCAATCTCAATGAATCACCAATCATTAGGAAGCAGACAAAATAATTACATCAACTATGTAGCGGGTCTCCCAAAGTGATCTAGCAGCATTTGCCGAAATTCACAATCANACAAACTAATTACATCAACTATGTAGCGGGTCTCCCAAAGTAATCTAGCAGCGTTTGCCGAACTTCACAATCATGATTTCTCGATCAATCTCAATGAATCACCAATCATTAGGAAGCAGACAAACTAATTACATCAACTATGTAGCGGGTCTCCTAAAGTGATCTTGTAAGCGTTTGCAGAAATTCACAATCATGATTTCTCCATCAATCTCAATGAATCACCAATCATTAGGAAGCAGACAAAATAATTACATCAACTATGTAGCGGGTCTCCCAAAGTGATCTAGCAGCATTTGCCGAAATTCACAATCATGATTTCTCGATCAATCTCAATGAATCACCAATCATTTGGCAGCAGAAAGGCAAACTTAGATGTACAAATTTACTGCACTAAAATCGGTCATGTTGATCTAGTGTTCAAAAAAATTTGACCTTGAACCTGTGCTTGAAAATCCTTGAAAAAAATCCCAAATATCGTAAAAACTTGAATATGAATCTAAATGATTTTACATGTAAGACACGCATATTATTCGTTCGCTTTTGCTCCCTAGATGATGGTCAAGCTCGGCTTCATTGTTTTGATCATATAGTCGCAGGACATAGAGTTTTCCAAACCATTTAGCAGGCTGGGCTGGCTCAGTAAACGGGTTAGGCCGTCTTAAATAATCAGGACATCACGACCTCAGATTGTTATTGCTTGACACAACGCGCGTGTGCGTGGGCCAACCATCAATTAGAGGCTACACACAGTATTTCGTCCATGTCAAACATAAGCTTTTATTACAAACTGGCCTGACCTGACTAAAATCTGTAATCTTTATGTAATAAACTCGAGGTTCAACAGATAACCCATAAATAATCTTGCACTCAGCCAGATAACTCCATAGTAACAAAATTAATATATTTAATCACGAGAAAGGCCAACAGTTTTCAGTATACAAACGTAGCAGATATTTTAAAGATATATTTAATCAACAAATAATATATTTTTAATAGGATTTTATAGGTTTTGAGGCCTTGGTTTTAAGTCCTGCTTGCAAGTTAATCGAATCTCGAGTTCTCAAAAATAACGATGGAGTGTTACAGAAAAATGACGGACATATACCGGGTGTCCCAAAAAAAGTAGACAGATTTGGTCGACCCTAGCGATAAGAATTTAACGTCAATCAGTTCGAAAACATTTTTAAAACATACCTCGATAGTCAACTTGAACTTAGATACCTCGTTTATTGATATTAGTGCTTTGAGAGTTGAAATATTAATCTTCAAAGGAGAAATTTGCATCGACCTCCAAACCAGAGCTTTGGCATTTTGGCCTAAGCAAATTCCTGGAGGACAGTGAATAAGTTAACAATAGACTTGGGCAAATTTGAAACAAGAGGAGAAAAATTATAAACTGCACAACAGATGCGTTTAAAAAAATTATAATTTACGTGACACTTATCATCAAGGGAGCTCCAAAGTAAACTTCGTGAAATAAATTTTTGATATTGAAATGAATGCAGTTTACTTCGGAGCCCCCTTGATGATAAGTGTCACATAAATTGACTTATTCGCTGTGCCTCAATAATTTGCAGGAATTATCAATTTATAGGAATTTGATAAACGGCTTGGGAGCTACAGGCTTTCAAACGTCTAAAAATTGTGTTGACTCACCTGGTATTTATACGTATTTACTCTATAGACAGTTATGGACATTGCAATTACGAAATGAATATGAAGAGACGGCATGAGGCTGGTCCAAACTAAAACATTTCAGACTAAATAGCCAAGCCACGCCACGCCTCCAACAATCTAATAGAGATGCTAATAGCCTGCCTCGTAAGGCAAGGTCTTATTGAACAAAATTAAGGCTGAACAAGAAATCTATCCGGAATGGAAGCATTTCGAATAAATCAGAATCGATGTTATATCAACATTGCACTTTTGATTCTCGAACACTAGTAATAAATTTTAACGTTCGTCTACTGCAGGTTGCCTAAAAGAATTCTAGAAGTACTGATCTCTTATTTTACAATAACTCGCTATTGAGTGACCTAAAACGAGCCTATTATTTACAAAATACATTCCAAATTCTTCGAGCCAAGTTAAAATATGCTCAATCTCTTTTCTAAAATCCAATGGGCGTGCAGCAAAGAAGTGTCAATAATTGACGTGCGATGAAACCTCTTGTACTTTTGGTCGATTGCAAAAATTAAAATGGTGATTCAAAGTGAATAGGCTAACTTAAGACAAAGCAAATTCTCCAAATCTTTGCCCTACTGCTTCTGATGTTATGAGCAATCTTCGAATAAATCTTGATCTTACATAAGAACATCAATGACAAAATGTCGATCACTGTCTCAAGCCTAAATTCGTTCGACAAAGAGAGTTTTCTTTTCTGCCTTCGAATATTCAAGAATTCATGCAACGAAGAACGAACCTAGCAATACTAAAATGCTATCTCAAAATCTCACAGCTCAGTTTTCTTTTCTTTTCGGGCACATTGCTAGCACAATGAACTTTGCCTTCAAATGCATGTAGAATATTTGAACAGACAGGGAGGCTGCAGGCTGAAGACACTGATAGCCCTGGAATCAAGGTTGGGACAGCACCAAATGCTTATAAACATCACTAAACGTCACTATATGACACTAAACATTTCCAAACATCAGTAACACCAGGAAACAGCACTAAAACGTTAGTAACCATAAACTAACATCTCTAAACATCAATAAGTATGATTAATAATTCACAGAGCAACATTAAACATCACTAAATATCACAAAAAATCAGTTAAATATCGGTATACATCAAATCCTCAGTAACCATCCTTAAACAAAATTAAACATCACTAAACATCTCAAGCACCGGTACATAAAGACGAACCTCTAAACACCAATAGGCATCGCCAGACGCACTAAACATCACTAAACATGATTAAACATCATCAAAATGGATGCCGAAATGACTCATTATTCCACAAAAAGTTCAGTGAATATCATTCCTTAAAGACCCATTACTAACCATGATCCTTTGCGCGCTGAATGAAAAGCTAAAAAAACAGAACCTAGGCCAGAAAAGACTTTCATATCATACAAAAGTCGACTTTGGAGCCGCAAAGGATCATGGTTATCTATGGGTCTGGAAGAGTCTGATAGCAGCTCTGGGCATCAACTTTGATTTTGAATTTATCTACTATTTTGAACCAAAACCACTGCAATCAACATTCATATTTTATTCTTTCCTAGTATGAGTTATTGTGAAAATAATATTGTGGTAAATATACCAGCAATATGGGGAAAGCAATTTATAGTTAATCTCAATAGCGCGAAGGCTCGAGTCATAATGTTAAATTAATCTTGATGTTGTCCTGACGATACAGGTTGCATTAACCATTAAGGCAATAGGCTGGGAAAATCTTCCTTAAATCAAACGATTACCAGTGAATCAAGAAAAATATGTTCTGGTTTTCTTGATTCAGGGAGATAAATTACTTGTTCCAGACTATTTACTGCGGTATATTTTTACCTTGATTCGATGTCCATAGGGAATTTGTAAATAAATTTTTAAAGTTTGGGGAGGGTAAAATGGTAAAAACAATGACACCTCATAAATGACAAACGCAATTAAAATTAAAATAGTTTTAAAATAGATCACGAAAAAGACTGAAATTCGTCACTGAGCAAAGTGATCCACTAACCAATCAAGCAATCTGTCAATCAATCAGCCTGTAGATCAATCAGTCTGTCAATCAGTAGCTAAGTTAAGAAGTGTTTCTGTGATACAATCAATCAAAGAACCGATTGAATCAATCAAATCAATCAATCGATAAATCAAATCAATGGATCAACATACTAATCTATTCCTCTATCAAGCTATCACTCAACTGGTAACTCACGGATCAATCAATTAACGTAATCAATTTACAAATCAATTGGCCAATCAATAAATCAATTATTGAAATCACCCAACCGATCTATATACCAATCTATCACTCTATCTAATCATCAAATGCTTCATAATCGGTCAGAAATTAGCCAATTTCCAATAGGGTTGCGTCGAATTCAAATTCAACTATCAGTATTATGCAAGAACGATTTAAGTCTTTTTGCTATTCTCAGATAATTAACGGACAATGAATTTGCTTGGACACCCTATAGGAAAATGCAAAATCTTAACCGAGTAGAATCACATCTAGCCAAAGTTTCCTCAATTTTAACAACAGAAAGTTTCTGTGGATCGGGTGTGGTCTTAGACCATACAATAGAATTCTAAATGAAAATCCGCGTATTCAGGAATGTCATTCTAGTCGAAGTTCGGTCAAAAATATGATTTTCCTAACCGAGTAGACATCTGTGGATATCAACCAAATGTTAAGACTATCAATTAGAAATAGATCTTGTCCGAACAACGGAATGAAGATAAGAAAAGCATTTTTAAAACAAAAACTAGCTACTTTACAAAAGCGATGTGTTTTAAACTGAGTAGGGGACCAGAAGATCATTAGATAAGCAACTGATATGATAAAGATACAAGTGGCGTTTGACTGTGAACACATAGCCTAGTCATGTGTATTTGTTCATTTAAAAACAAACACACCACCTCCAAATGAGGCATGGCAGCAACATAACAAGAACAATAATGATAACTCACCAACAATAACTAACTATTGTGAAAAATAGAAGCAAAAACAGTAAAGTATGGGGGGAAGCAAGGCATTTGAAGGCTCTTGTCCAACCAGCAGCCTTTGCGCGAAGATTTCTATCGAGGCAGCCATTTTCGTGGACCAAAAAATTGTTCATTTTCATAAAACAGAGCACGCAAAGGACCATGGTTGGAAAGCCTTTAACAACCATTTTAATTTCGTACTTTTAGAGCTTCTTTTAGAAATTTAGAAGTTTGTTTAAGGCATGTACCACTGGCTCACTCTTACTCCTCGTAGGGTAGATGAATTGCATATTAGTAGGTAGTGACTCTACGTTGGCAACTCTTTGGCGGGGCGTTCTAACTTCTAAGTTATAAAAGCAGATTTCGAACTCTGTAGATATACAGCATAGCCTCCAAATCTATGGCATCTTTAAAAAAACATTGCACGGATGGGTAATGCATCTTTTGTTTGGCTTTATGGCTTGAAAGGAACTTCAAGACCTTTGCTATAGTCCTATATGTAAACTCTCTAATATCTTGATTATTTTCAGAATTACAGCGTCTTCTTCGCTGTTGCCAGTTTTGAGAATGTGACGTCATCAAATTGCTAAATCGTAAACTAGAAAAGCTACAGATTTTTGCTTGCAGCCATATTATAGACCTTCATAAACTATAGTTTTCTTGAAGATTGTGCCGTTTTTCATATTTCCATTTAGGATCTACGAATATTTTAATTTTTTTCAAAACTTTTCGTGAGTTCTTTCAATAATAAGAAAACCGCTGTAATTCTGAAAATAATCAAGATATTAGGGAGTTTACATATAGGATTATAGCAACTTACCTGAAGTTCCTTTCAAGCCATAAAGCCAAACAAAAGATGCATTACCCATCCGTGCAATGTTTTTTAAAGATTTGGAGGCTATGCT
>REGM01000112.1:180871-191259 GCA_004194415.1 Aurelia aurita | reverse complement strand
GCATAGCCTCCAAATCTTTGGCATCTTTAAAAAAACATTGCACGGATGGGTAATGCATCTTTTGTTTGACTTTATGGCTTGAAAGGAACTTCAAGACCTTTGCTATAGTCCTATATGTAAACTCTCTAATATCTTGATTATTTTCAGAATTACAGCGTCTTCTTTGCTGTTGCCAGTTTTGAGAATGTGACGTCATCAAATTGCTAAATCGTAAACTAGAAAAGCTACAGCTTTTTGCTTGCAGCCATATTATAGACTTTCATAAACTATAGTTTTCTTGAAGATTGTGCCGATTTTCATATTTCCATTTAGGATCTACGAATATTTTAATTTTTTTCAAAACTTTTCGTGAGTTCTTTCAATAAAAAGAAAACCGATGTAATTCTGAAAATAATCAAGATATTAGGGAGTTTACATATAGGATTATAGCAACTTACCTGAAGTTCCTTTCAAGCCATAAAGTCAACAAAAGATGCATTACCCATCCGTGCAATGTTTTTTAAAGATTTGGAGGCTATGCTAGTTACATACAGAGTTGTAAAGCGGTATGAAAAGAGTTGTTAAATTGTTTAAGTTATCAAGTACTTTAAGTTAAACTATTCTGAAGTTATCAAGGTTCGAATGTAACTTGGTAGAAATCGGCTAAATGCGAGATTGATAATAGAAACAGAAATTTTATGAATATGAGTAGCTAGATAAAAATCACCAGTTTTGCGGGACATATCGATAAAATCTGCCTGCAAATAAAATTTAGCACAAAAGTATGATTTAGTCTAGATTTGTCGAGTGTTGGAACGATAAGATTAAAGAAGAATTTTATGAATATGTGTAGTTAGATCAAAATCACAAATTTTGCGGGTACATATCAATAAAATCTGCCTTAAAATAAAATTTGCCTTGAGCGCATAATTCAGTTAAGATTTGTCCAGTGCTGCAACGATGCCATTTGCGGGAAGCTATCGATAGAATCTGCCTGGAAATGAAATTACCACAAACGTCTAATTTAGTCAAGAATGTCGAGTGTTGCAACGATGCCATTAAAGGGCATTTTTTGAACATAAGTATTTATATAGAATATCATATTCAGTATTTATATAGAAATCACAGATACCTGTTCTCATATCGTTGCTAAATACATCTTAAGACTCTGCTTCTTGAGACCAAAACAAACTCCTGCCAAGCCAGCGAATTGTCTTCTCCACACTCTTGTCTCCTGTACAAAAGCAAATGTGCACCGCTGTTAAATCCAGGTACTCTCATGCATGTAAACTAGTTACCACACACACACAAAGTTCCTCTTAGAAGCTTTCGGTTGAAATTTCTTTGGAAAATAAGCAGAGCTCATACACGATATGGCCACAAGCCGAAATCAGTTTTATTTCAAACACTTTCTACTTGCCTATTGAAATCGGGAGAACAATAAAACCCGCTAGATTCACAAGCCAACGTCTCAACGCTTGAATTGGAGGACATAACGCAGAAACCGCATTTCAACTAAATTATTCAATCGCAAAATTGTCTTTGCAATAGTGAATTGAGGGTGGTGTGACGAGGATTGATATTAATTGTACAATGCATTCTCTTTGCATGCGTAATGAGTAAAATACGGAACGGTCATAAGCTCGTGCTCTGTGTGCGAGAGATTTAAACTGGAAGAAAAAGGCTAAATGTAGCTTGCGCAAAGCTATAAGCGAGTGCTAAAACTGCGTTAAGGTCTTTTTAAACGCAGACAAGAACTAAATTCATTTTATTTGCATGCGTAATGAGTAAAATACGGAACGGTCATAAGCTCGTGCTCTGTGTGCGAGAGGTTTAAGCTGGAAGAGCAAGCTTAAGTGCGAAGTGTAACCTGTACGCAGCCTGAAAGGAGTGTCAAGGCTGCGCTTAGAGGCCCTCAAAGGGGGGGTCAAAGTTCCCTTATTCCCTGTTATGTTCTCGTACCCTTGTTCGCTATTAGACAAATTACAAAATCTATCAATTTTTCCCCCAAAAATATGATTTTTCACAAGTTTGTTCCCTTGTTGCTAGATTATTGTCAATAATATTCCCTGGTTCGCATTGTAGAAATGCATGGTATCCCTTGTTCCCTAAAACCCCTGGGAAGGTCATCGCTTAGGCTAGGTTAAATGAAAAACGACGGAACGACATCAGCTATCTAGAGGAACTGAAGGCGGGACTCAATTACTTCTGTTTTGTTTTTATATGATTTGTTGGAAATAGCGGAAAGAAAGAACACATGCGCCTCTCTGAATAGCATGTGGAGATTTATCGGAAATTTTCTTGAAAACTAGCAGGAATAGCTTACTGTCTTTGAGCTAGTCCTGGCTTAGATTCTAATTGCATCGCTCAAACCTTTTCGCCTTGATGGTGAACGAGACGCCGTATTACGGGTAAGGAAAAACTCACCTGGACTTGACACTTTAGCGGTACAATACAAACGTTTTGGTGAGCGTAGAATTAATCGTTACTAGGAAAAGTTATGGAGTACCCTTATTCTATGGAGTAGAGACATGGACTGTAACAGCAGCATTTGAGAAACGTCTTGAAGCATTAAAGATGTGGTCGTACAGAAAAATGCTGAAATTATCAAGGACGGAGAAAGTAACAAATGAGGAAGTGCTTCAAAGAATGAATGAAAAAAGAAAACTGAACAATATCTTCAGGGAAAGGAAACTAAGATATTTTGGGCATTTAATACGGCTAAATAACATCTACAGAACATTATTAGAAGGATATATAGACGGGAAGAGAGGCAGAGGTCGCCCAAGGGTGAGCTGGTATGACAACATCAAGGAGTGGACCGGAATGCAATGCGAATGTGCAACAAGAACAGCAATGGACAGAGACAAGTGGAGGGCTACTGTGTCATCCAACGTCAAAAGATATGGAACATGAAGAAGAAGGTAAACTTCTGAGAGGCTTTAGACCTTGTGTTCGTGGTTGTTTTCATTTTTCAAAATGACCGTTGTTGGCTTGAAATTTTCGACTTTCAAGTATTGGGCTAAGCTCCGAGAGGCTCAAGATAAAATAATGAATCACTAGGTATTATCAAAGCTCCAGACGCCTGTGGTCGCGGCGAGAGGACAGTTTTATGGTTGATGCGGGTGTGGGAAAAACTCATATCAATTATACAATAGACCAAATTGATGCCGAGATTATTAAAAATGATTCACCTACTGTTCCTTAGCAAAACAGTGTATTCGTGTAGATAATGCAGCTCTGGAGTCGGTTGGAACGAAATTGACTTTTTAGGCAAGTGTACTCTCGGCAAACACAGTTTACATAATGCCTGTGCAATTCGGAAACGGTTGTGTAGCATTTAACTTCAACCCGCTACAGAGAGTCAGCTCTTCGAGCGTCTACACGAATACAGTAGCTAGCGCGTGTCGATCCGCCTAGGCAGGTACGGTAGGGTTGACCTGGTTAGGTTGAGGTGGGTTCGTGTAAAGAGAAATCTAATTAGTTTATTTATTTTTTATTGATAACCAATATTCTGAAAAGTCACTGCTGTGTACTGTGCTGCAGATTAATTTCTTCTCTGATAAAACTACGAAATAAATGCTACAGTTTTTTAGATTTGGTTATTACAAAACAAATTTCTTTCTCAGACTTCTTGGAAAACTTGCAACAGCCTACATGATTCTTAAGATGAATTAATCTGTGAGCTATTGATAGACAATTTTTGATTAAAAATGGATCCATTTCTTTCGCTGGTATGATTCTTCTAAAAAAACCGATGTATGCATCCATCAGGTCGAAAGTAAAGTTTTAGAAACCATCTGGTCGGCAGGAACGTCCTTAAATTCATAAACCATCAATAAATAATAGCTTTATCAATCTTTATTTCATTTAAAAGGATTTATGCTTTATAAGCGTACACAGCTATCATTACTCATATGCACTTGGTGTTTTGGCTTCTGAAAAACACTTTGGAAAACTATCTGATGCTGTGAATCGCAATGAATACTCTAGGCTACATGCTGTTTTGGGAATAAACCAGGTGTGTTTTGAAGGCCGAACAAGACTCATTTTCAAATTGCTGGTGCTTCAGGCAATCAATTTTTTCGTACTGTCAACTCTTGGGTGTCGCAAGCAAAGTATAATTGTGTGAGCAGTTCCTACGGTGGAACCTCATTTACAAACTTTTTTGTTTGAACTTTATGATATAAATTAAATCTTCAATTGCAATTTGCGACCTGGCATGTCCAAATCGGTGGTGCATTAGCAGAGCCATATACATAAACATGCACAAATTTCAGAGGCAGCATTAAGGTAGCTTTAGGACACTGAGAAACTAAGCCGATCGAAGCAGTGTCCTGGTTCTTCCTCTAGATGTGACCACACCTCATGATTCCTTTAGCCTGGAATCATATGAATTACAGAGAGTGGCTGACTCTTCTCATTTTACGTAGAAGGTTCCACAGGGAGGGGACTCGAACCACCAACCATCAGATTGGTAGTCAAGCGCGCTACCACTGAGCCATCCCCGCTTACTGAGGCAGCCTTGAGACAGATGACTATTGAATTGAAAGATTGTTTCCACCTCCATGCTGCTGGGTGGCCCTAAAAAGTTCCTATTATAAAACCACCAAAATCTGATTAAGACTCTGATTTCAAAACATTTCCTTTTCCAATTATGTATACAAGTTAATTTCAAATATGATACATATTTGATTCCTGTGGGAAAACATTATGAAACTACAGAGAGAAAATAAAATTTGATCCCTTATATTTGAGGTTTAGAATATCGAATATAGGCTGTTGCGTCAATGAAGGGAACAAAGCAGAGCATCTTTTCATTGGTTGGGGAATTGATGAAAAAGCACTTTATGAAGCCACATACCAAAATTTTCAAAATCTACCGGGTGAGGAAGAAAATAGTTCCCACTTTTTGAAAATTAATACTTTTTTCTTGCTAGTTAAAAATTCAGGAAAAGTCTGTTTCTATAGCGGGTGAGCCAGAATAAAAGTCCCACTTTTCAACATTCATAGCACCAAAAGTTCTGAATGGATTGTATTGAATGAATCGAATTATAATGAAGATCCGAAAAACTGATCTATTTTTGTGATTTTTCTCGCGTTTTTATGAGTACTGAAAATATATGTAAATTCGACATTGCAAAAATTTCTTGGCTGCAAAATGCCTGAAGGAGAAGGAGGGCCTAAAAACTTGATCAAATCAAAAGGAATCTGCTCACACCGAACAATAAGCAAAATCATTACATCTCTCTCAAGAGTTGTAGGAAATAGATCTTCAAGCAACTACTGAAGTTTTTCCATTCCATGGCGATAAATGTGGAGAAGATATCTCTCACCCGTGAAAAATCGTAATTTCTCTATTGTTCTGTGCGAGAAGTTTCTTTACCATTTGATCAAGTGTTTTAGACCTTTTCCAGACATTTTGCGAGACTGAAGTATTTTTGTTATTTTTCTCGCGTTTCTATGAGCACTGAAAATATAGGTAAATTTGGCTTTACGTACGAAAAAATATTGGCTGCAATCTGGGCTATCAAGCAGAATTCGATTCATTCCTATCTATACAGTACTCTTGGTGCTATGAATTTTGAAAAGTGGGAACTTTGTTCTGGTTCACCCGCTATAGAATCAGACTATACCATCGCCTCTAGGAGGTGAATGATAAATTCTCCCTTATTCATGCATGCATTTGATTGCTACAAAAAGTGAGCTTAGACTAACTGACGCATGACTTGAGAGGGGTCAACATTTCTTGTTTTATTTGGAGCATTCTAAAAAAAATATCTTTATGAAAAAACTTTAGAGTTGCATGAACGCTTTTAAGATATTCTCAATCAAATTAGATTTTTAATATTGATACAAAACTGAGAAATTAGTTGCTTACCACTATAGAAGCTTCTCTTCAAGTCCAAAATCTTTCCATCTGTTGATAGTTGATACCGGATGTAGACCACTAGGAAAAAACATCAAATTTTGTAATGTAATTCTATACTTGAGATAGTTATAAGCAAGAGAACAGTTTGTTGTCATTTCGAGTCAAAATAATAGGCCAATACGAATTAGGCATATTCTAAACATTTCTCCAAACAGCTATACTATCCTCCCATTATTCACGCAAATTGTTTTTACTTCTAGTCAAAATAAGATACCACCACGGAGTAAGAACAAAAAGGACGCTATATATTTTCTTAAAATTCTTTACCACCACGGTACAAAAGCAAAAGGACGCTATAAATTTCCTTAAAATTCTATACCACCATGGCGCCAGAACAAATGGGACGCTATTTATTTTCGTTAAATTCTATATAACAACGCGATTTTCCGGCTGTATAACCAAACCAACAGTTTGATTACATTTTCAGTCAAAATATTTGTTGCAAAACGAAATAAAGATTTTCTAGGTGTAGCATCAACAAGGCGTCTTAATTGTTTTCAGGAAGTTACCAAAAGGACGCCGATTTTCATACGACCAAAGAATTATTCCACTGAAATATATTTTAGGTTTTGTTATGTCTGCACGAGTGTTTTTGACTTCTGAAACATGCGATTGAAGAATTTGATGTCAATCATTCTACAAAAACATGGAATATTATGCAACGACATGGCAGCTTTATGAAAACGTAGGATTACTCTACCGGGTGTCCCAAAATGATTTGAATGTACTACCAATCATTTTGTAGCAGAAATTTATCAAACAATTTATCAAGCAGGGAAGTGCTAAGATGTGTGGCTGTCGTAGTTGGAACTTGATGACATTATGTCCTTTCCAGCTATAGAAAATTGCTATGTATTTGTAGTTCTTAAATTGTTTTTATTTGTGATAAAAAAGGGAAGGCGATTGATCAGGCGGTAGGGATAATTTCTGGGATAAGTCTGTGCCGGTAGGGATAAGACTGTGCTAAGATATCAAAGCAATCAGATGAATAAGATTAAAAATAAAATACAGTTTCGATATAATCCCCATCTCAATGCAAAGCTTTGAGCCCTTAGTGCTTTAACAAAACATCCAGTTACAATCAAAGAAAGCCGAACATTTTCAGGCAATCTTTCTCAAACCCTTCCTTTCTTTAATAGTTATTGATACTCTATCCTTTTCTTGTAGATTAACTTTCAGACAATAGGCCTTGAAACAACAGGATGCAAAAGTAATAAAATCCAACTTTTACTTTTGTGGGCTTTTAATTAGATAGCAAATGATAACTGTTGCGAATGAAAAGGCTTAAGGACCAGGGGGAATGTTTTTACCTGGGAATCTCATGGATTAAAAGACGTAAGCCCGTTAAATTAAAGTTCGTGAAATTAAAGCCTGTTAAATTAAGTCTTGAAATAGAACATTCGCAGGAAAACATCAATGGAAATATTTTGGAACAGATCTTCTGAAATTTCAGGAAACTTCTTGCGAACAGCATTTTGCACAATCGATTCAAATAAATGTGCAGGGTGCGGCGAAGTATGAATAGCAATAATAATCGATAAATTCTATATGAAAATAATTAAAACGCCATAGAATATATGCACTAAACGTATCGGGCTGTGCCCGTCGTCAGCAGTCAAGTAGTGTGCCTTTAGTCAAGTAGTGTGCCCTTCGTCATTTTTAAGAATTTTGCAGAGCTTCCATTTGCTTTTATTTTGCAAGAAGAAGACTGAGAAACGTGCCTGAGACTGAGATATGTCTTTGAAAATAATTTATAAAGCAACAAGAGTCATGAGTTTCACGTTGTACTTTGTATTTTGTACTCTAATTTGTGCACACTTCTTATAAAAAGCTGGCTTCAGAGAAACTAAATCTAAACATCTTTGGAAACAAACTATTAAGATAATGAAAAATTAAACGCATCGGGCATAACCCTTCATCAGTAAGGAACTAGTATTAGGATGGTCAAAAATTTTCAGAAACTGCAATACCAAGATAGAAAGTAACCAAAGAAACATGAAACTGAAGTACCTTTTGTCCAATACTTTAAAAAGGATTGTCCAATATTAAAAATGATGTTCAAAGTATAGCAAGTATACTCATGTTCTCTTGCGAATGCCTATTGGAAATCCATGTTTTCCACCTATATCATTCCACCTTTTAGATAAATCTCACTTTCACCTGACCCTAAATGTTTAGAATGATAGCATTCGGGATTAAGCATTAAGTATGGCAACTAGATCAGTATTCCCATTCTATAAACCATTTTGTGATGCGATACGGAGCAGCGTGATAAAGTTCAATTAATCCAACTTTCTTGCATTCGAAAATGCATCGCCACGCATCATTGTTATCCGGAATCCATCATAAACGACGCTTCCAGTGGGAATTCAGCTTAAAAAAATCCTTTCAAGGTTTTCCACACTTCATTCCACATTTTAGCGCAACCACCCTTCTCCCGTACCCTAAAATGTTTAGGATTATAGCACTATGTGTTGTTTACGATAACACGCTGTTAGTCACTATCCACAATGGTTGATGGATTCAAAGAAAATATAGCAAGTATAATAATTCCATCTTAAAACGTTAGGCGAATTAAAAATATCTAATAAACAACCTGCAGAGACGATGAATATAAGAACCGCCTTCACTAAGTGTAAAATTTCGAATGACCAGCAATCCGTCAATACGACAGTCTTCTAATTGATCAAGGGAGATATGGTTTGGAAATTTAGGCCAAATAATTATCAAAAGCTGCCATATTTCATAATTATTTTATGTGTTGATTAATCCTTGTTCAGGTCACGCTGCTGTGAAGTTCGATAAAATTTTGTCTTCCTTGCAGTAAATAGCTCCTGCGCCTCGGCGCCTGTTTATCAAAGTTTAAAGCGAAAAATCCGGGGTTGGTATGATTAGTGATTAAATGAAAGATTATACCATTCACTGGTTTTGATTGACACGCCACTAAAAAGATTGACACAATTACAAAATTTTGTCTTCCTAGTGATAAACAGCGCCTGCTGCACCTCGGCACTTGTCTATCAAAGTTTAAACTTGGTCGCGAGCTATTGAGCTACAGAGAACACTGTAAATTTAGGTTCTAGCTTCTCCAAAAAGGTTAGATTTCGTAACAATACCCCATTCACTGGTTTTGATTGACACACCTCTACAAAGATTGACACAATTACAAAATTTGTCTTCCTTCTGATAAACAGCTCCTGCGCCTTGGTGCCTGTTTATCAAAGCTTAAAGTTGGTCGTGAGCTATATAGCTACAGGAAAAGCGTCAAGTTCCAGGGGCTTTGTTGTTCAACAAATTGCCGAAAGAACTGAAAATAGAAACATGAGATAGAAATTTCATGTGGAACATTTATTTTTCATTTTTGGGAACTTTGAGTATCTGTTTTTGTTTGTTCATTTATTGCCTTATTTTAAGTATGCTGGAAAGATTTCTCGCTATATTTGGGCCTACTATGCATGCCGCATCCAGGCATGGGACCCCTAGTTTAACGTCCCTTCCGAAGTTGGGAACTTGACGTTTTCACTATGAAATTTTTACCGGGTGAGTAAAAAATCCACTGGTTGAAAACTCATACTGCAAAAACTATGAAATGGATTCACAAAATACCAACTCCATTATCTGACTGAGGCTTTAACTTAATCTTCGGAATATTCTTATAAATTACAATGTATGATTTTGCTCTCAAATAATTAATTTCCCGAACATGGTTTTAAAGGGGAATTTGGCTAAAAAGACGTGAGTGGCTCTATCGAATTCGCTTCTCAACTATTAGAATGATGAAAGCTGCTTTTCTACCAAAATGTATTGCTTTATAATGAAAAGGAAACTGACAAAATACCTGGTGAGTCAGAAAAAACAATCCCCGTTTGAAAGGCCACTGCTTCCTGGATATCAAAACGATAAAATAGACAAATATATTATGTAATGGTTGACATGTTCAAATATGATTTAAAATTTACCTGACTGAAATCGGCCTCTCCGTCTTGAAATTGTGAGCGATTTTCTGGAGAAAGCCTCTTCAAGAAACCTTCAAAACAGGCCTAAAATCACGAGCAAATTTTCCAAATATTTCTGCCTTACAGCAATGACTTGCACACATGCACATGCTTTAGCACGTGTTATCCTCTTGGGAGGATAAAATCTCCAAGAATATTGTTGTTATATTTCCAGGGATGGCACTTTCATCCTCCCAAAGGGATAAAACGTGCTAAAACATGTACAAGTCATTGCTATTTAGGCAGAAATATGACGAAAATTTGGTCGTGATTTCATGCCGCTTTTGAAGGTTTCTTGGAGGGGCTTTCTTGAGAAAATCCCTCCTAATTTCAGAAGGGAGTGGCCGATTTCAGTCTGGTAAAATTTAGAATTTATTTGAACATGTCCACTATTAAACAATATATTTACCAATATTATTGCCTCGATATCCAGGGAGCAGTGGCCTTTCAAACGGGGAGTGTTTTTTCTGACTCACCCGGTA
>REGM01000112.1:132195-176213 GCA_004194415.1 Aurelia aurita | reverse complement strand
ACAAACAGTGTGGCTTGTGATATTTCAAAATAAAGCACTACTGTGCATACTCCTAAAATAAGGCGACTTACCGGTTCAAAGCAGCTTCTCAACTTGCACGCTACTCCGGGGTTCTCATTTATTCGTACAATTATTGTTCAAAATGAAAGCCAAACACAGACTGCATTAAATTTTCCAACCAAGGCCTATGCCACCAAAATAATAAATGCCTTCAAGCAAAACAACATACTTCAGCAATTCTTTGACTTGGCCTCTCATCTACAATTGTAAAGCTTCCAGAACACTTTTTATTTGTTTTCGTTTGTAAAGCATATAAATTATTTGTTGCAAACCACTTTCTTCTTCTTTGATTTTGAGAAACAACAGAGAGAACGAAATGACGAATGCATTTATAATGGCGAATGTTTTCCCGCCAAAGTCTCTCTTTTGTTACGAGGCTAAAAGCGCACAGGAAATCTTTGCCTGCATACATTTGTACCATAAGTGCACATGTCCCTTCGTATTCCTCTGGTTAAAGTGCAATATTTAATCTCCGTTTATTCTTAAACAAAAATCTAAAATTGGGAAATAATCATCATACAATCCAAATTTACCAAACTCGAAGAAATAAACTTTTCCTTGTAAAGTATGCTAAATACCACCTTAACGTGGTGACTATCTGTTTTCATGTTTTAAGCTTTTCTGGTCTCCTATGAACCATTTAGCTGGATTTAAATGCGAGATTTCATGCACAGCTTCTCCCACTTCAGCTCCAGTTCAGTGATTTGCATCGCGAAATCGCGAAGAGGATTCCCTCTATCCGCCATCTTCCAGAAAAGTAGCGCGCCGTCCCAGACCTCTGTGAAAAGGTCTATTGTTGAAATTTTGATAATTTGCAGCTATCAAAATGGCAGGTGCAACCATTTTTGCTTGACATAAATCTTTCAAATTACGTTGAAGAATCTTGCTAAGCAGCTTGTGTCCACAATGATTCTTGTTGTTACATTTGAGGTTACTTATGCTCTGAAATCTCCCAAGGGATCACTGTCGATTGTGTTCTTTTATCCTATTGACTACAAGGTTTTCAAAACTGCAGATGTCAAGACAACAAAGTGTCAAAACTTCATGGCTAACAAAGAACGCAATGGGTAGGTAATTATCATTTTAATAGTTAACAAAGTTCTGCGATGGTTTTAGAAAATTCAAATTATGTTTGACCGATGAAATGGGCCGTTTAGCTCTTTTTTGGTTTAAACACTGGAGCTTTCAAAACTGCAGACGTCATTTCAATGAAGTGTCAAAATTTCATGGCTAACAAAGAACGGAATGGGTAGGTAATTATAATTTTAATAGCTAACAAAATTCAGCAACGCTTATGGCAGATACAAATTATGTTTGACCGGTGAAATTGGCCATTTAGCTCTTGCTTGGTTTGAATAGTTAAGCTTTCAAAACTAAATTTGTCAATTCAATGAAATATCCAAGAAGAACAGAATGGGTAGGTAATTATGATTTTTAGTAGCTAAAAAAGTCCTGCAACGGTTTAAGAAGATTCAAGTTATGTTTGACCGGTGAAATTAGCTGTTTAGCTCTTGCTTGGTTTCAACAGTTAAGCTTTCAAAACTGCAGATGTCAATACAATGAAGTTTCAAAATTTGATGGCTAACGAAGAAAAAAATGGGTAGGTAATCATCAGTTTTAGGAGGTAACAAAATTCTTTCATCAATTTTGCAACGCCTCAAGCAAATACACATTATGTTTGACTGGTGAAATTGGCCATTTAGCTCTTGTTTTGCTTAACAGTTAAGCTTTCAAAACTACAGATGTCAATACAATGAAGTGTCAAAATTGCATGGCTAACGAAGAACAGAGTGGGTAGGCAATTATCATTTTTAGTACTTAACAAAACTCTGCAACTTAAAGTGATGCTTGAACTATCAAATGGGCTTCAAGTTGAGCTCTTGTTTGTTAGAAGAGACAAGTCAAAAGCCTTCTAAACTGAGAAAGAAGTATCGTAAAATCCAGATTTCACGGCTAACGAAAATACAGGATGGGTAAGTAACTGCCACTTTTAGTAGTTAGTTAACTTCTTTCAGTAATTTGCAGCGTCTTCTTCACATAAAAGTTAAGTTTGACGTGTGAAATTGACTGCTACGTTTGGTTCTTGTTTGGTGTAAATTGTTACGTAAATAAGCTGTCAAAACAGCAGATTTTAATACAGTTAAGTATCCACATTTCAACGAAAATACAGAATGGGTAGGTAATTACCACTTTTAGTAGTTAGTTAGCTTCTTTCAGTAATTTGCAGCGACTTCTTCACATAAAAGTTAAGTTTGACGTGTGAAATTGACTGCTACGTTTGGTTCTTGTTTGGTGTAAATTGTTACGTAAATAAGCTGTCAAAACAGCAGATTTTAATACAGTTAAGTATCCACATTTCAACGAAAATACAGGATGGGTAGGTAATTACCACTTTTAGTAGTTAGTTAACTTCTTTCAGTAATTTGCAGCGTCTTCTTCACATAAAAGTTAAGTTTGACGTGTGAAATTGACTGCTACGTTTGGTTCTTGTTTGGTGTAAATTGTTACGTAAAGAAGCTGTCAAAACAGCAGATTTTAATACAGTTAAGTATCCACATTTCAACGAAAATACAGAATGGGTAGGTAATTACCACTTTTAGTAGTTAGTTAACTTCTTTCAGTAATTTGCAGCGCCTTGTTCACATAAAAGTTAAGTTTGACGTGTGAAATTGACTGCTACGTTTGGTTCTTGTTTGGTGTAAATTGTTACGTAAAGAAGCTGTCAAAACAGCAGATTTTAAATACAGTCAAGTATCCACATTTCAACGAAGAACAGAATGGGTAGGTAATTAAAATGTTCAGTACTTCATAAAATAAAATTACTTTCGACTGGGAAAATAGCTTTCTGCGTTGATAAATGAAAAATCCATGCTGCAGTGCTAATGAGGGTGAGAGTATGGGTTGGGAATTATCATTTTAGTATAGGGTGTCAAAAAATTGCTCCCCGTTTATGCGGCTGTTGTGGAGGAGCTGTAACTTCAATTGTCCAATTTTTTACAGTTGAATAGGATAGGCTTCCACTTAGAGTTTGAGACCTTGATTGAGTTATTCTGATAAGTGGTTGCTGATTTATGGCACAAGAAAGTCAAAATACGTGTTCTCGAATAATGTATAAATTAGGTAAATGTTGAACGAAAGGACTCTAGCCCTGTATCTGAATTTTTTTTACATTTGAAAGAGGATTAATAGTGTTGTTTCTTCATAAACAATACTATTAAGCCCTTTTCAAATCTTTCTGATTAAGAATTTCAAAGATAGCGTACAGTAACACTTCAGTTCACAGCAGATGTGGCGCAGTGGTGTAATCCTCTGACTTTGCAGCCAGAACAGTCTTGCGGAGAGAGTCCGAGCCCAGTTCGAGCCCCACCACTTCAGGGTCATCAGAAGGGGTCGCAGACTTGATTAGGTCTTTCTTCTCTACTTCTGCGATTCCAGCACTTGGCGCTAAAAACCGCAGCTTTGCTGCACCAGTTGCTTTTCAATACACTTTACTCGTATATGTAACATTTCATTCAAAATTGTATTCTTTCTGAAAGATGGTGTAACGTAACATCAAAGCTGTATATCCTTAAGGTTATCTATAGTTCTTAATTGGCCTTCGGCAACTTGAATTTCTCTACTTTATAAAATTCGCCCAAAGATCATTAAAATTTACGTCACACCAAAGCAATTTCAGATATTTTAAACAATATAGTATAGATATAGTATTAAAATCACAGCCAAATTCTCGCAGCTGTGTTGGGGCTGTACTTTTCCGGTTTGACCACGTCGCAAAACATTCCTTGACCAAGGGTGTCAGAACACCGATGCTTTGATTAAATATTTATTTACCTTGTTTTAATTGTTGCTGTCTTCTTTGTTTTGTTTTCATTGTCTTCGTATTTCAGCTCCTGAACTTGGTCTACTGCGCTCAGTTTGGACATTCGAATCTAGCGCCCTTGTATTCCTGTGTGTTAATGCGCCTTCGCAGAAGAAAAGGTTTCGTGGCTTGCGGTTTAAAACCTTTTCTTCTGCGAAGGCGCACTAACACACAGGATTACAAGGGAGTTAGATTCGAATGACCAAACTGAGCATTTAGGCCAAGTACAGTAGCTGAAATAATAATAATAATAAAATTTATATTTTTAGCACGCACATAGAAATAGAATATTATTTATCTATGGTACTTCACAATAATAAAAGTAACTAGTTTAAATCAAGTTCATTAATCAAAAGTCTGAAGTCAGGGACAATTGAAAATACGAAGACTGGGAAAACAAAACAAAGAAGACAACAACAATTAAAACAAGGTAAATTAATATTTAATCAAAGCATCGGTGTCCTGACACCCTTGGCTTGACAAACAGAATTAAGCAGGGTTTATTGGGCAATGTTTTTCAAACAGTTTAAACACATTTTCTGCTGGTCACAAGCAAAATAAGTTTGTCAAGCAATGCTTTGCGGCGTGGTGGCCAAACGGACAAATAGTTTGTTTAGCAATCAAATTTCTGAGGTTTTTTCGTTTGGCCAGGGCTTTAACCCTATCAAGCCTAGGGGGGGGGGCAAATTCAGCCCCCCCCCTAGCAGCTTTTCTGCTGTATATCCGTCCTAACTGCACTTACCACTCTGTAACTTTCTGACTTTTACTTTTTATCTTTCTTACACCCAAAAATAAATTTTTTAGAAAAATGAAATTCATTCCAGGGGGTAAACAAAATTCATTTTCAAAAGAAGTCAACCGCAAATTTTGAATAAACCCTCATAAAATATACCGGGAACGTGGGAAATCAATGCGAAGCTAGGAATATAACCTATTTTAGATGCTCTCTCGAACTGACTACTTATTTTTAAATTTGGACGAGTAAATCGCCGTATTTTTGCAATGCGCATGCGCACATTCTTTGAATTTTTGTGTGATGACGTAATCATTTGTTAACAAATATTTTTTAGAAAGCAAATTCAATTTGACCACAGAATACATAAAAAGTGGACTGATATCCTTACTGCTTTTCGTTTTCTAGTAATCAGCGATTGAAATATTTTAGTACTGAACCCTTATGATTTTGAAAATGTAACATTGTGACGTCATGTGCAGGTCACATGACATATCTAAAAATAGATTCCATTTTTGGGTTCATTTCATGATGTACTATACACATGCCAAGCTTCATAGCTCTATGTTGTACAGAACAGAAATAAAATAGGGGGGGCCAAATCAGCCCCCCCCCTAGTCTTCCTAGATCATCAAATACCCTAGGCTTGATAGGGTTAAAAGCAGCTTAGCTAGGGGACTGGGGCCATCTAAATATAACCTTTTGTAATTGATGTAATTGGTAGATGAAAACAAGAGGAACATAAGTGGCACGTGGCCTTTTTATTCTATTCTTAGACTAGATCTCTATATCTCCGTTCATTTACTTTGAGTAGTATCAATCAGTAGTTCAATCTACAGTCTGTACTTCACCAAATACTGGACCAATACATTCAATCCTAGATATTTTGGACAATACAACAACATCTTCAATTTTCAATGAGATGTTACCCCTTACCGAAATCAATGCTTATTGGTTAACGTAAAAGTCTATTATACCCCCTTCACATTTGCAAGTTACAACAGCTTAAACTAAACCAGGTTGTCGAATGGGGTCTTCTAATTGGTCAATCCAACAAGTCGAATCATTTGATTGGTTAGAATTTAACCTGGTTTAGATAAAGCTGGTTTAACTGTGTCAGTGTAAATGCGGTATTAGATTATAGTCTATTACTTCGGAACTGTTTTGTCAATTGATAAAATGCAACATTGACTTTGGGGGTGGATTTTTGATGGCAAAAGCGTGCTAGAACGATGAAGAAGTACAATGTAAACCTCTTTTCGATTGGTGTCCAGGTGCCTCTTTGATCAACACCGAAGGAGCATTCGCAGTCACCCTTAAATTATTATCCTTTAGCTTCATCATAAAATTAATTGCAAGTGCGAATAATTAAAGTTGGTCTTAAATTGTAGAAAACGATTTGCTACGTTCTTATCGGCCTTTTATTAACATCCGATGACTTGATTAAAGAAAGCAGGATAGAAGTCCTACTACCATTCACAAATTTATCATATTTTCAATTCCCAAGAGAAGCAGGTGAAAACGAAACAGAATTAATTTCACGGCTTGAAATGATTCATTCTTCGAATAATTCAATAAACTTGAGCATTTTCAACGCTTTCAAAGACTCGGTAGTGACACACTCAAATACCAAAGTCAACATTACTAAAATGACCTGTTCTTCTTTGCGTTTTTTCGTTTCGATGTTTGAGTGTTTATCAAGAAGACTTATTGCACGTTTATGCAGAAATTTCGTTAGAATTTGTACAGGCATTTTATCATAGACATACACAGTTAATTGATTAAGTACTATTGACTGAAATTTTCTAAGGAAGATAGATAACTTTGATGGTCGAAATTAAATGGCAGATGTTCTTGAGAATATTTCTATGAAGTACAGACAAATGACAGTTCATCAATGATTTTTCGTATTCTTTGATACACGAAACAGCTTGCCTTTTAGCAGTCACCGGCCACAGCCCAACAGCCTAGGCCCTTGCTATGGCCTGGTCCTAGCACATAAAGAATGAAGCGAAAAATAAAAGAAACCTTATGGTAACTCACGGTTTTCATAAAGCACAGTTCATCATTGATTTTTGTATTCTGTAATACAGCTCGCATTTTGGTAATCATCGGGCCCGGCCCAACAGCCAACGTCCCTGCTCCAGCCTGGTCCAAGTCCACTAAAGACTAGATTTAACAAAATCAAATCTGTTGACTCACGGGATCTCACCTAAAAATGTCATATATCTACCGTATGAGGCAAAACAAGTTTATATGTTTGAAAAATCACCAAAATTCGAGAATTCAATTATTGTTGCATTTTTCTTCTTGAGATGTTGCATCAAAGATAAAATTAAATGTTAGGATATTGATTATCCTATCAACGGCTTTTTATTAGCGAAATTCTGGCGCTTTTTGCCACCTAATTTTGAGGCATACCAGAAAATTTGACAGAAATTTAAGCAAATCTACCTTTTCATCAATTCAAATTCTTTAACATTGTTAATTATGTCAGAAATTAATCTCGTGATCATGCACGAATCGAAAGTTAATGTGGAATGGTAAAATTAAGGATCATGGGAAATATTTACGATGGCTTCTAAAACCTATGGCTTAAATTATGGATTTTTCAAGCCATCATTTCAAAGTCTTTCGCATAATTCGTCATAATCATTATCATTGCTTGGAAAAATTTGGCCTCTGATACAACTGAAAAAGAACAAATTTCAATGATAACTAGCAAAACCCAGTTTTGCAGATTTTGCAAACATCAAAATTTTCTGACCCACCCGGTATTTATTGTACATGTTACTCAAACAGTGTCATATTCTTATGTTATCGAGAAAAACATTCAAAATAGAGAAATATCGCACAATGATACAAGAAAGGGATCTATACACAAGTAGATGTGATATCCATTTTGCAGGGCCACGGCTGGGGCTGTAGGCCAAAGGCCGATGATTGCAAACAGCAGAAACAGCTCATCGTCTGATTTTCATTTTGATTTTCACCTACAGCTAGGTCAACTTTTGTTCCAAACAGATCAGATTTTTACAAGCCGATTTTAAACGACATTGAGTCAGTTTTAAGTCGATCTAAAAACAAAATACCCTTTTTTGGACTGTACTCTAAATAACTCAAATTTCATGAGAATCATTGAAAATTCAGTTAAAGCGAGTTAGGTCACGTTTTGTTCTCCATAAATCGGATATTTACCGGCCAATTTCAACTGACACTCGGTCTTTTCTAAGTCAATTTAGAAAACAAAACACCCCTTTCTGGATAGCACTCTAAAAACTCAAGTTTCAGAATATTCATTAAAAATGTTCGCAATCTTCTTTGAAATCACCGCACTTAATGAAAATCTAGCGTAGCTATTTGTTCTTGTGTCAGCAAGAAATTCTCATCTATTGATAGAGTGTGGATATAAACAGCTAAAATCCCAGTCTCGATTAAATGGGATACGTTTTTGTCAAGATTCGCAAGGAAAAGCAGTTGATATGAAATGCTTCTCAAACTAAACAGATCTTCTAAGTTTGACGTAAAAGGCGGATGAGAGTATTATGATACGATACGGCCGTCTGATTTATTGTTTAACCGGAGAAGATTATTGGATAGAAAGGTGTGTCGACTGTTAATTCTGGTATCAAGCGTAGGCGAACATATAAAGGTGGGTCTTACATGACGTCATATATCAAGCTAGATAATCTTTACAGGTTTCTAAGGGCCTGTTTACATGATCCCGCCTTGCCGGGATATCTCGCCTAGGCGGGATATCTCGCCTTGCCGGGATACCCCGGCTACCTATAGAAACACATACAATTTCAACTTTGCGTTTACATGGCAATTTCATCCCGTCCCGTCTTGCCGGGATGTTTTCATCCCGTCTCGGCATGGCGGGATACCCCGTCTAGCCGGGATGATTTTCTCCATGTAAACAGAAACAGGCGGGATAGCCCGCCTTGCCGGGATGAAATTGACGTCAATGCGCATGCGATAATGATCAGTCTTTTGTTATGGTAATCGCTGAAAGCTAATAAGCGTGGATAATTTTCATCCCGTCCCGCCTTTGTCTCTCATGTAAACACAAGCAGAAAAAACGTCCCGGCAAGGCGAGATATCCCGCCTAGGCGAGATATCCCGCCTAGGCGAGATATCCCGGCAAGGCGGGATCATGTAAACAGGCCCTAAATAACTTACTGATATTAATAACTAAGATGTCCCAAAGCATGTCCCGTTATGTTTGATCAATTCTTGTTGAGTAACAAAAATCAACTTCGATAGGATCGTCATTCATAGTTTAAAGTGAATGACCTGATATAAGAGATGAGATCTCATAAATCTATAAATAGCCTATTGTATTTTATAACTATGAAGAGTTACTTACAAAATCAGGTAAAAACTATATGCACATTTCTCGTTTAAAGGGAATCTAAGCATATATAAGCCTTTGATAAAAATAGCGTGCAAAGACAATAGTCTGTGACGCGTGACGAACCATATTTGGGTAACTGCTCTATGTCAACAGGAAATACTGATATCTGATAGGCTAGAATCTGACCGCAAGTGGCTTGAGCCACTTTTATAAGCTTACATTCCCTTTAAGAGCTCTCTGTATCGAAATCTACAAAACATTGAAGCAGCTAAATCATTTCTTTGCGAAAACATGTTTTCTTTTAAATCATCTACTAACCTGAGCCGCCCTCAGAGAAATCCACATGATTTGTTACATCATAGACCAAATCAAACGAATTTTGGTACTAATAGCATAAGAACCTTGGGGCCTCAGATATGGCATGGTCTCCCAACTGAAATGAAGTCTGCTCAAAATATACACATTTTCAAGACATCAATAAAACAATGTGTTGGGTTGGAATGCAACTGCAATGCATGTCAATTTGAGAAATATAGCATAGATCAAAATCCTTACATTAGTTTTATTTAATTAGTTATATATACCATTGTAAATATTTTCGAAATAGATTAGCTCCTCTTATTTTTATGAATATTTAGAAGATATTTGTATTTAAATTTTTGGAATGAAATAGGATGACAAAAAAAAGAATCTCGAAGCATGCACCAAGAAAACAAGACCAAAGAAACAATGGCGTGTGTCAGTTTTTCTTTTTCCTATTTATGGACCACACCATTCAGGTCAGGTTATTAACTTTAGCTTAGATTTTGATAAAACAACCTGGGCAGATTTACAACAATAGCATCAGTGGCTTTTGATTGACACGCCATTTCAAAGCGATTAGCAATTGTAGACAAAGGGAATTCTCTGACACAACAAATTAAAATAAATGAAGCATGAAAAGAAGTCCCAAACCAGTATGGCTAACTGTCGCGTTGTGCATGCGAAAAGGCATTGTTAACAGACGTCACGAGTATACCGGGTGTCCCAAATAAAAGGCAACAGATTTGATCAGAGCTAGCGATGCCAATTTAGCTCCTATCAATTTGCAATAATTTTAAGCCAATCCTGAAAAGTTAACTTGAACATAGGTACCTTATTCATTGATATTCATTCTTCTAAAGTTGAAATATTATTCTTGAAAGTTCAAATTCGACTCCACCTCCAAACCAGAGCTTTGGAATTTTGGCCTAAGCAAATTCCTGAAGCCTTTTTCAATGTACAAAATATTCAAATACAACTGTAGAACGTTTTCTATCAATAATCACTTCATTTTGACATTGTTGAAAAACAAAGCAGCTATTGTTCTTGTACTATAAATCAGCAACCACTTGTCAGATTGACTCAAACAAGGTCTCAAACTCTAAGTGGAAGACCATCCTTTGCAACTGTGTGACTGTGTGAAGTTATAGCTCCACCACAGCCACTGCACAAGCGGGGCACAACTTTTTGGGACACCATGTAGACTTATTATAAATTTGTCATTCTCCGAACTCAAAGGATCTTCGTTTTTAGTTCCATCTTATTTTTTCTGATTGAATTTTATTTTCCCAATGGTTTTTTCTTCAATTGTTCCACTCTTTCAGATCATTTATTAATTAGAAAACCTCTTAGAAAACCAATTGTTTCTTTATTTTATTTCCACTCGTTCTCCATCCCTCCAGCCATCTGTTTTAGGGGAGAAACTCGGAAATTCAAAGATTTTTATCAATTCAAAATGACCAAAACAAAGCATTTCGATTAAAATGTTTTAAAAATTTTGTTCCTGACTTTTGTTGCCTTTTTTAGCAGCGTTAGAAATTTCGGAAATTAATAAAATGTATCTTATTGAATCGTTTTAAAATATTATTTTTTTTATCTACATCATAGCGAGATACTTTTTGCCTTTGGCATTTATTTCTTGTTGTCTTCATTTCGTTGAGTCTTAGACTGCGTTCACACGATTCCGGCGCAATCTGAAAACGGCATAAAATTGTTACGGATAGGCAAATTCAAAAGAAAACGGCAAATTTTTTTGCCGGCACAATTTGAAAACGGCAGAATTTGAAAACGGAACCCTAACCGGCATATTTGAAAACGGCATCTTGTGAACAATCGAAAATGATGAAAACGGAACATTTTTCGACGCTTTCGGAACAAGGCTGATCGATTCTTTAGGCGTAGATACATTTCTGTGGCGTCAACTGTTAGCCTCCTTGCTGCCGAGATTGCAATGAGTTTGTTACCGTCAAATTTTCTACCGTTTCCAAGTTGTACCGGTATCGTGCGAACGCAATCTTAATTGAATAGTTTCAGTAGTGAGCCACCTTAAGTACAGATCCACCTTAACAGGTATAACAATTTCCTTAAAGACCCATGGTCAGCTTGGTGGAACTGTAAATTAATCTAAATGATGCTTTAATCCCAGTTATTGAACAAATTCGTGTGTTTAATCATACATTTAAAGCTCGTACGAACATCCAGAGATGAATAAAACACTACAGTGCAAGAAAAAAGCAAAGATTGAGCTCCTATACTACAGGGTGTCCCAAAAAATTACTCCTGTTTAAAAATCACCAAAACTCCATTATCAAACCCATGATAAAATTGACTTTTTGGTTTGTTTTCCAATGCTCCAAAAATTTTAAAGATGATAAAATATTTTTTTCAATACTTAAAGTTTAAAAACTTACAAGTTGAAAAACCATTTTTGAGCTATGCTTTTTAAGCAACATAGTCAATCTTGCCTAAGAGCCAACATTTTCAGATTTGTTATCATCCTTGAAGTCTCCAATGATATTATGCGTTTCTTTCTGACATTCATGACTAAACTAGAAGCTTAATATACAAAAAAGGAATCATTTGCTCAGCAATCATTCTCATCGTCCATAACACTAATTAACGCCTGCGGCTCCTGCACTATCATAAACATTAACAAGAACAGAGGAGATGTGAATAATGAGGCATTGGGTGGAAGTAATTGGGTCGTATCGGCTAATTATATTACACAATAAAAGACTGGAGGTAATTCTTCACATGAGGTAGTTTTTGATAAATTTCTTCAACCAACTTTCACTTGAATCTTTCCCTTCAATTTTTCATTAGAATTTGACTTCTAATGATACAACAAACATGTGGTGCACGCCTTGATTGCTGAAGGACTGGGTACTAGTAGAAGGCATTCGCGCAACACCTTGTCGTTAAAACACATTTACGCAACCGTAAATGTTCCGTTATTGAATGAAATTTCTGACAAGGGTCCCTTTAAAAACTTAAAACGAATCACGAGCGGTAAAATTGTAACATTTAACTCACAAAACAACCAAGGAAAACTGTAAATAGACGGTTTTCCATAGTCGTCCGAAATTTTTCTACAAACGTCCGAAAATCTTTGTGCGAAAATACTTTATCCAAGATTCATTCGTCCGAAAATATTTGCGTGTAATGTATTAGATTTTGCTTTCTTGTAGAAGAATTTCTCATAAAAAATGCTCCTACCACCAAAGGTTAAAGGGAATGTAAGCATATATAAGCCTTTGATAAAAATAGCCGTGCAAAGACAATGGACTTTGACACGCGCCGCACCATATTTGGGTAACTCATCAACGGCAACAGGAAATACTGATATCTGATTGGCTAGAATTTAACCGCAAGTGGCTTGAGCCACTTTTATATGCTTACATTCCCTTTAACACAATGCAGAAAATTAAGAAATGTGTTAATTTCAGATAAAGAAACTTCTGGATAATAATTCTGAGCAACGTATTACAATAGTGAGTGCGTTTGAATTGATGCTTAAAATATTTATGAAGACATAATCAAGTCGAACAAAGAAAACTTTACTGCATTAATCAAATAGATAAAAGAACTGACTGCGTATTGTCGTTTTGATATTTTCAACACTGCATGTGATAGAAAGAAGTTTTGTTAAACGAAAGGCGTTTTAACTGAGTCAGGGATCGATTTTCTGCTGGGAGTTGAATGTATCGGAATGAAGAAGTGATTGCTTGAAGGAAGGAGTGTGTCGGAAAAGCCAATGGTAAGTTGTGTATTGTCGTTTTGATATTTTCAACACTGCATGTCATAGAAAGAAGTTTTGTTAAAAGAAAGGCGTTTTAACTGAGTCAGGGATCGATTTTCTGCTGGGAGTTGAATGTATCAGAATGAAGAAGTGATTGCTTGAAGGAAGGAGTGTGTCGGAAAAGCCAATGGTAAGTTGTGTATTGTCGTTTTGATATTTTCAACACTGCATGTCATAGAAAGAAGTTTTGTTAAACGAAAGGTGTTTTAACTGAGTCAGGGATCGATTTTCTGCTGGGAGTTGAATGTATTAGAATGAAGAAGTGATTGCTTGAAGGAAGGAGTGTGTCGGAAAAGCCAATGGTAAGTTGTGTATTGTCGTTTTGATATTTTCAACACTGCATGTGATAGAAAGAAGTTTCGTTACACAAAAGGTGTTTTAACTGAGTCAGGGATCGATTTTCTGCTGAGAGTTGAATGTATCAGAATGAAGAAGTGATTGCTTGAAGGAAGGAAGGAAGGAAGGAGTGTGTCGGAAAAGCCAATGGTAAGTTGTGTATTGTCGTTTTGATATTTTCAACACTGCATGTGATAAAAAGAAGTTTCGTTACACAAAAGGTGTTTTAACTGAGTCAGGGATCGATTTTCTGCTGGGAGTTGAATGTATCAGAATAAAGAAGTGATTCCTTGAAGGAGAGTTTAACAAAGTCTAGAAAAGAATCTTGAATTTTCTCCTTCTTTCATTAAATTTTCTTTTTAGATGTAGAGATTGAATCTTCTTGAAAATATAACGAAATCTTGTTCATTGATAAAGATCATAGATCGAAACATTTGAAACAAGTTTACTATATTTTTGAATTAACGAAATACTGTGTATTCATAAATTATCAATTTTTCGAATAAAATATTGCTTTCAGTATTACAGTATGGCAACGCGGATCTTAATAGGAGAAGGAAATACTTAAATTATTACTTTCTTTCTTTCTCGTTACATGTAGAGATGTAATTCTTGATAATATATGGTTAATATTGTGTCTTCACAACTTATAAAACTTCCGAACTAGCTGCTGCTGTCAGTAATGAAACATTGCCACAAAGATCTTAAGATAAAAAGGTATAGGGAATGCTTACATTCCCTCCTTCTTTCTCGTTACATGTGGAGATGTTGAAAACATAAAGCCAATATTATAAAATGGAACACTACTTTCAGTCATGAACCATGCCACAAATGATTGTCAGTTCTCCCTAACACTACACTCCCACAAGAATTAATAGACGTCCACTAGATTCTAAAACGCAGTTTAAAATGCATTCTCCTGTAACAGTATTATTCCGAAATCGTTGCTGCTTTCTTATGAACTGTTATGAACTTGTTGATGTGTTGATTATTACTCTTTTGTACTATGTATTCGGTATCTTACCAGTGAAGTTAGATGCATCGTTGCGTAGTTTTTCATCTCGCTGTAATTTTCATAACAGATGACTATCAATAGTTAAGGAAGCAGGTCGTTGCGCTTTTCCAGCCAAAGATGTCTTTTACGTAAATAAGGGTTGATTCAGAAGGAGACTGAACCGTATTCAAAACAATTCTACCTTTTCTTGAGTTAAGATGGGAATTTCAACGATTTTTGTGCCTTTTCATTCTACAAAGATGCCAGTTGACTAAGCAATAGCCGTTTTAAAACCAAAGTTGTCAATATTGTCAACTTTCACGCATTTACGATACCAGGGTTTTTTCGCCTTTTTGGCTAAAAATTTCACGTAAATAAAAACGTACAGATTCAACACTAACAAGAACCTTTCACTAAAATAGCTATCCATTTTTCTTGATGTAAGCGAAGAACCTTCCATCATCATCACAATCATCACTAATTTATTTAAAGTAGGCTATTAAACAAATATTGTAGCAAAATTACTGCTAATTTAGGCCTACTATAACAAAATTCAAATTCCAAATTCAATAAAGCATGTTCTTGTACTTGTTCTTGTTCATTAAAAATATCAAGTCAGAATTCTATTGCTGTTTCAAAAAGAAAATGGAATCTTTGTAAATGTCAGTTAATGCTACTGAACTACCAGCCTGGTTCCCAGTCGTCGATGTTGCGGAGGAGATAAACGCGTTTTTTTGTTAAGAAAAGGGTTTGAATTGTGGAGGAGATAGATGAGCTCAACATGAGACCTCTTCCCTGGAGTCCAGTCCCCTTAGTCGAAAATGACGTCAGGGAACCAGACTGCTGAACTACTGTGGAAGTCTCTCAAAATTGAAGGAAAATTTTCAAATTAAAAGGAGCAAAAATTAAGGAATTCTTTAGGTTCTAGCATCGAGGTCAAAGTAACATTTGGTACAGGGGAACGAAACCATTATCAAAACTAGTTATTAAACGTGCTGAAAGTGCTCAAATATTAGGAATGACAAAATCAAGTTCAATTCAAGTAAGAAATCCAAGTGAGAAAAGAGTGATGCTTCGACTAGAAGTTAAACTATCAAAGTGAACGACCTGATATAAAAGATGAGATCTCGTAGATCAATAAATAGCCTATTGTATTTGATAATCTCGACGTGTGCACCAACAAAACAAAGTTAAAGAAACAATGGGAGTTTTGGGGATTTTTCTTTGTCTTATTTATTGACCACACCATTTAGTTCAGGGCATTAACTTTAAAAAGATAATTATTTTTCTCAGAGGCAGACAGAAATTCTAAGCTGATGGCCATGGTACGCAGCACTGCGCCGTAGGCAACGCACAGCTAGGCTAGTCTATGTTAACCTTCTAGCCTAATCTAAGCATTAACGCACAGACTTACCGTTGTAATAACAGAGGTTGTAAGTTTGATGTTTAAGTTTTTTTAGGGTACTTAAGGTTATAGTCAAGGTGATACCAAAAGCAAGACAAATGATGGAAAGATGGAAAGAAAAATGTTCTTTTTCTCAAAGGCAAACGGAAATTATAAGCCGATGGCCATGATAGGCAGCACGGCGCCATAGGCAACGCACGGTAAGCTTAGTCTATGGTAACCTTATACGTTAACCTCCTTTTGTAAGAACAGAGATCGTTGTTTTTTTGTTTGTTTTTGAGGTCACTTACGGTCATAGTTGAGGGGACAACAGAAGCACGACAAATTTTTATATGTACCGGGTGAGTCAGAAAAAACGTGGGGTGTTTGCCAATTTGTATTGATGCAGTTTAATTTGCAAATTCGTTTCTTTAAAGTTCATTGCATAGAAGAAAAGCTAACTTAGATATGAAAATTTATTTGGTCGAAGTCGGTCTTTCCGTTCCAGAATTACAAGCGATTTTAGTAAAATGGTGTTTCACAAGATTGCTAAGATAGGCCTTCGATTAGATTGATATTCATGCGCGTGTGACCTTCTAAACCATGACAAACATACTGTTTCTCTACCAAAAACTTGAAACAAGGCATGCATTGTGTTAGACCACAAAAGGGAAAACTACTGTTGCTTATGTTGTATCCCAAGGGGACTAATCATTTAATTTTCATTATTAGGAAGCTGAAAGTTATTTTACCAGCGATACTTTTCACCAAAATGGCTAGATCACAACATCGAAAAATAAATAAGGAAAGAAGTCACCAATTTTAACAAACTAAATTTCTATAATTAATTCGATCTTTCTTCTGCAATATAAAGCTTCAACACTCCCGATTTGACTTGTTTTTCACAACAATATGGCTTGCTAAACGCCTCACGTTTTTTCTGACTCACCCGGTATTCCCGGTATAATCATCATATAGCACCGTAATAAAGAGCCTATCTAGAACAGTTTCGTTCTCGCCACTGCGAAATTTTTCCTAAAATCAATAAAATTTTGATTTGATTTGATCTGTTGAAGTGCAGATTCGGGTTATTTAGAGTTGATTTTGACAAACGTTTTCCTTTCTATTCTCTTGAAATTAAGTTAAAGACCTGCGCAGTTCACAGTTTGAGTGTATTTGCGTTGCTTTTAAGCCATTTAGCTTTAATTTCGAAGAACAATCAAAACTGTTTATCGGAATAGAACTCTGTTATGACAAACAGCTTATGATGTCAGAACTTACAGACAGGTTAGATTGGTAGATTAAGCTATATTATTGCTCATACAGCGGGCATAAGCACTCTGGTAGATCACGAATGGAGGGCGCAAATACGAGCTACAGGGCTGCAAATAACATTAACGCCCGCAAATACAAGCCACTGGTCTGCAAATAACATTAACGCCCGCAAAAACGGTGCAAATGAATTCGAATGCGACATGGTTCGAAAGGAAACCTTTCCAAAGCAAAAAGTAAACTTTTGATTAGCATTGAAGATTCAATTAAAGCCTGGTTTCCATATAGACATAAGCGGCGGGGACAGTGCTGAGACACTACGTGTTACACTACGTGTTACACTACATGTTACACTACGTGTTACACTACGTGTTACACTACGTGTTGCACTACGTGTTAGGACGAAATACATTTTCTTTTTAGGTGCAATAAATATACACAGANCTGCAAATAACATTAACGCCCGCAAAAACGGTGCAAATGAATTCGAATGCGACATGGTTCGAAAGGAAACCTTTCCAAAGCAAAAAGTAAACTTTTGATTAGCATTGAAGATTCAATTAAAGCCTGGTTTCCATATAGACATAAGCGGCGGGGACAGTGCTGAGACACTACGTGTTACACTACGTGTTACACTACATGTTACACTACGTGTTACACTACGTGTTACACTACGTGTTGCACTACGTGTTAGGACGAAATACATTTTCTATTTAGGTGCAATAAATATACACAGATAAGGGATGAAATGATGCTTAAATTCCCTGAAATCGCGATTTCCCCTCTTCAAAACGACCTAACGAACCAATTTAATTATGTTCCTATGCAAAGCAAAACACCTTCGGGAACAAAGTCTTTTGGAGCAATAAACTGAAACATTCGGGTAACATGCCTATTATCCAAGTGTCTATATCTATATACATTTAAAAATTAACTTTTAACCCGTTTTTGTTCACTTTATACATCAGTTTTATTTCATGTATTCTAGGAAGTTTTCTGATTGTTTGTAGTTTACGGCCTATGGTGCCTTTTTCGAACATTTATATTCTTTTTCTTTTTTTCATATTTTGACCATGTACTATTTGTATTGTGTCATGTGATCATATATATATATAGTTACACGCGTACGTTTTGCAAAAACTAACGATTCATACTAAGAAGATTTTGTTTTATTTTAGAATTTCAGAAACCTTTAATGATACGCAAATGTATTTCTCTGTTCATGGGAAGGAGCTATGATGAAATTACTTACGGCATAAGAATCGAGTAGCCAATCATATATCCTCTTCGTTTGGCGTAGTCAATCAGAGAACGTACTCGTGAAATACTGATATGTGATTGGACAGCTAAAGGTTCCCTCGGCTGGTCATTTGTGAGACCACGAGACAATGAGTTGGACACAACAAAAATTGCCCGCACATATACCATAATTCGCACTTTGGACACCTTTACCTCCCTGCAACATTTCTTCGAACAAAACCAACGGTTTATTTTCTCTTCTCGGGCCATTAAGTCTTGATTTTTGGTCCAGTGCAGAGACGTAGGAACCGGGGGGCACTGGGGGCACGTGCCCCCCCAAGATTTCGCAAAAAACGAGAAATTGCCCTTTTTGTTTGAGGAAATGCCCTCCTAGCTTGATGAAAAAAGTGCCCTTGACGTGTCGTGCCCCTCCAAGTTTAAGATGCTTCCTACGGCCCTGGTCCAGTGAGATCTCGCTAAGCGGGCCAGCTCGCCTGCATATATAAACAGACAACTAACTTTATGTGAGAATTAGGAATGAGGTAAGATCTCGGCACAACGCTACAGCCCGGTAAGCGGCCTGGCTCGCCGCCAAAAGAACAGGCCCCTACTCCCTATGAATTATTAAACGAAACCTGAGAGAATAAATCGCAAACACTGCAGAACTACATAGTCTTGTCGAATCTCCAGTAGATACAACATACAGATAGCTCTATATGATTCACAAGAGGCTGCATCCAAGATACTAAAATAAAGTGTCTGGCAACAAAGCGAGCACAAAAAGCAGCAACTTCGATGCCCTTCGCAATACCAAGACAAACACGGAGCACGATGCTGCCTTGGGAGAATAAATCACAAATTCCCTAGGACTACGTGGTCTTGTTGAATCTCTAGTAGCGACAACATACCCATAGCTCAATACGATTCACAGGAATTTCATCAGAGATAACTAGCTAGAATATTCTGTCTAGCAACAAAGCATTCACTAAGAGCAGTAACTTCAATGCCCTTCGCAATACCAAGACAAACACAGAGCTCGATGCTGCCTATAACTAATCTTAAAAGACAAACTGTGCATAAAGCACATTGTTTTTCGTAAAATCACGATGTCGGAACTTTTGAATGTTTCCTGAAATTTAAGTGGCACAGCTGCCTTGAAATAAGCTGATGGAATCGACTAACTTTAAAGCTTTTGCCAAGCTTTCTCTCACATTTATTTTCTTGAGTTCTATTTATTGAGAATCGAAAGGGTTCAGGATATCTCTTAACAACACAAATGGATGACGAGATAGAGAAATATACCATGCAGCTAACTCGAATTGCTGGTGGTGAAAGGCAGTGATGTATACCGAAATTTACAGGTAACCTTTGTCCAACCTTATACACCAATAGATCGATCAGAAACCTTGATCAAAGACAATTTTAACTCCCAAAAGTTTGCACAGAAACCTATTCAGTAATTCCATCTTCATGTAATCGAAATATTGCATTTAGCTTCAATAACTTTTCACCGACGTTGTAGAAATGTTGTTTTGTTTGTGACGTCTTGTAAGCACGTCTTGGCACGTCTTGTAACGTCTTGGCACGTTTTGGCACGTTTTGTGACGTCTTGGCACGTCTTGTAAGAAGGTTTCTTAGAATTTTGTTACTCTTTCTAAAACCTAATGCCATGATACACCGGTAGATACTGCCGTTCCATTCGTATAATATATAGAACTGAGAGGTTACAATTGTTGAGGGGTGTGTCGCTTGTTCGGGGAGTCGTGGTGCGAGGGCCCCACTACCGATTCGTCTCAACTCAAATGACAGTCCTTGACTTAGGCCAGGACTTAATTTTGTCAAAGCCTCCTTGACGCTTTGATAGAATTGTTTAATATATCTTGCGAATCGGTTGAGCGGCTCTTTGGGTGCGGCTCTGCAGGCGGGTGGTACATTTTTCCCTGATTCAAAGGGTAGTTTTTGTCTCTGTCAATGTAATGGCCGCAGGGTTTTCATAATCTATTGCTACCTGGGGTATCGTCCTTTTAGTGTTTCATAGAGTAATTTGTAGGTAGCGTAATTAGTAATTTGTCTTGTAAATTTTTAATAGAATATGAAAAAAAATATGTTTATCATCATTGGAGAATTACATCATAGAGTTTAGAATTTTGTCAACATTTTAAAAGCATATGCCTTCATTTATCTCAAATTCAAACTTTATACGAAATTAGGAGGTCAATTTAAAGCATGCGTAGGTCATGCATCTAAAATCTAAATCAGACCATTCTGACTTCATACCACAAAGATAACTTAAGTTATGGCAAATAGCATGGTGTTGAAATCTAAGTTTAACTTTGTGAGAGAACGAGGATTAATAACCCGCATATAAGAACCTTCATTTATTAAGAACCTGCAGCCTGAAATTTGGAATTTCTAAGCCTATATATAGGAACCTTTTCACCCTGATTTTCTGTTCAGGTTCTTATTAAAAGATTTTAGTTTACAAACAAAAAAGAAAAAACAAAATCGTTTTTGACTTTAACAATACGAGTATAGGGAAAGTCTCTTTCAATTGGCTCAAAGGTATAGATAACTGAGCCTTAATTTTCCATATTCTGTTGTTATATTGTCCATTAGTTATGAAGATATAGCGCAGCATTTGCAGTTGGTATCAAGTTTTCTACAAATTCTACAACCCTAAATCGACAGCATGGGCGCGGTGTCTTGAGCGGGGGGGACTCTGGAGAGGGAACAGTGGCGGCGGCAGTTGTTGTCGTTATTGTTCTCTCTGCCGGGGCTTCTGCTGGTCAGCACTATCGCCCATGCTGGCCTGACCTCCAATGGGAAACAGGTTTTTAGCATTTATCGGTATTTATTCGTTTAGGTGCAACTTGTTCGTAGTTGTACACTTAGTTGTAATTTAGTTGCATGTTTTATGTAATGGCCAGGGGGTAGTCATAGTCTTTTGCACTCCCTGGTATCGTCCCTGTACTGTTGTATAGTTGTATAGTAATTAGAAAGTATAGTAGGTTGTAACATGTAGTGTAAAATTTTAGATGAATATANGTCGTTATTGTTCTCTCTGCCGGGGCTTCTGCTGGTCAGCACTATCGCCCATGCTGGCCTGACCTCCAATGTGAAACAGGTTTTTAGAATTTATCGGTATTTATTCGTTTAGGTGCAACTTGTTCGTAGTTGTACACTTAGTTAGTTGTAATTAAGTTGCATGTTTTATGTAATGGCCAGGGGGTAGTCATAGTCTTTTGCACTCCCTGGTATCCTCCCTGTAGTGTTGTATAGTTGTATAGTAATTAGAAAGTATAGTAGGTTGTAACATGTAGTGTAAAATTTTAGATGAATATATAAAAAAAAAAAAAAAATTCTATATCTAAGAACCTATACACCGTGATAAGAACCTACACCCTGATTTTGCAACACCCTCACATAAATAAGAACCCAAACAGGCTGATTTTAAAAACATAGGTTCTTATGTGCGGGTTTTTACTGTATTCGCAGTTCCTTCTCTTTTCCTTACAGGAGAGTCAAATGGTTAAAACGTTTCCAAGTCTGTACTTTGCTAGCTATTTATAAGATTTCTTCAAAACGATTCTTCTTCTGTAGCTAACAAGTCGACTTAGATAACACAATTTAACAGGTTTAAAATCTGTCATATTCTTCTCAAAGTTACACGTGATTTTGTAAAAGTGTTTCATCTCGGAATCTTTCATAGGGAGAAACTTAAAGATCAAATTTGCAAGAAATTTAAGCTCCACGGTGATGGCAAATAGACACAGTCGGGTTATCTTACAACAGGTTGTGTAGTTACGGAGCCTGCCCCATTATTCTCTACACTTGGGAGTTTCTTTCAGCCGTTTTTCAGCGTGTTTTTAGCATCGTCAGGCTCAATTGTTGGAATATTTGATCGAGGATTTTAGCCCTGTTTTGAAGGATTCTGAGATGCAGCAAGCTTATAAAATCACTTGTAACTTGGGAAAAATATGATACATTTTAACCAACTAAATTGTATCATCTAAGTTAACATGTTACCCACACGATAATAATCAGTTTTAAGGAATCTGGTGAATAGGTAGCAAACTACAGGCTTGCAAATTGTTTGATCTTTTTTTACTCACCCAGTATTTCACAAGGCTTAATCAAACGCACGGGCACCTAATTCATCAACCTGTATGTTGACTTGATAAAACTGGAAATAAAAGACCCACATAGGCGTTAACCTAAACAGCTACAGCTAAAAATAGTGAAACCAATTTCCTCCTTCATCAGGCTTCCTATCAAAAATAATTTCCTACTTTACAAAGACAACATTCGTGCTAAATTAATGAGATTTAGTTATATCTATTGTTTGTAATAACAAGTTTACAGTGGAGCATCACCTGTTCAAAACAATTATGTATCCCAAGAGGTCAAGCTACTTTTAAGTTTGTTTATCAATTTCAGCTGCAAAGCTGCATGATGGATATACGTAATACACAGATTAAATGATTCGAAGGAAGCCTACAGAAATTTTCACAGGGGTTCTTAGTGTGAGTCAGGATAAGCGATAAGTTTAAAAGTTTAAACGCATGTGAGGATGCAATCAATCAAATTTTGTTCTACCCTTAGAATTGTCAAAATTTCATTATTTATTCACAAAAATAAGCCATTTTTCAATTCTTCATGAAAGAGAGAAACGGTGTGCCTGTTTACCTCCCTGGGGTGTGTATCTGTTTGTTTTAATTATTTTGAAGCTGAAGACTGGGCAATACGTCACCGACTATTTTTATTCCTTTCAATTTACTTCAAAAAACAGCTTCCAAGCAAATCACAAACAAATGGATGGCCAATTTTAATGAACTATCTTCCCTTACCAAAGTTATTCTTGTCATAATCAGAAGAACTATAGTTGGTAGAAATTGATGGGTAATTCAAGTCCGCTCATTTGGGCAAACTTCGATCCCTTTTTAAGACATCCTGAAGAAGTCAAGCTAGTTTTAAGTTTGTTTATGTTTACCTTAGTTTGTTTATCTAATCAGCTGCAAAGCTGCAACAATGATAGATGTATAGTACACAGATTAAATGATTTTTTAGTACGCTATATTTTGAAAGGAGTATTTAGGGTCAGTCTGGAGAAAGTTTAGACGTTTGTGAGGCTGTAGTTTTGTAACTGGTCTTCAGAATGCCATCAAAAGCATTCTTGATGTTCATCTAACTTGAAAACTTATATCCAAAAAATAACTTGGCAAAAATCAGTCCTTCGCCAAATCGTTCTCAAGTCATGAGCGATTATGTGAAAATCTTTCATCTCCGAATTCTACGAAACAACTTCTGCGAAACCCGTTTTTCAAGGGTATCTTTGAATTTTACCCCCACGATAAGAATTCTTCGTAAAACCCTGACAAAATGAGGAAATATTTTTCGTCAAACCTTTGGGGTTTGCATGCCAAGCAATGCCTTCCGGTTTGGCCACGTCACAAACATTGCGAGACAAACAGAATTTGTTTGGCAATGTTTTTGAAACAGTTCACAAACATTTTCTACTTGTCACAAGCAAAGACTATTTGTCAGGCAATGTTTTTCAACTTGGCCAAACAAACAAAAAATTAACTTCTCAAGCAAATCTCAAATGTTTGACAAAAAAAATTTCACGGCTCAACCAAGGGCGCCTACCTTGTGTGACTGTTTTCGTGACATAGTACACGGAGCAATTGCTGTCTTGATTCTAACGTCTATCAGTGTTGACCAATCAAAAGCGTGCTGTCTGGTTCCCTGTGCTCATCTCCTGTAACTGTTGATATCGCATTACATCAACACCTGAATCTGAAACCACAAAATTATCTTGCGTCATCTTACGTCTTCCGGTTTGGATAAAACGACTACAATGCAGCAATTGCTGTGCTATGTCACGAAAACTGAACTGCGAATAAACCCAATTCATACAAGGTAGGCGCCCTTGGCTCAACGCACAAAGTTTGTAAGATACAAAGCAGAAATGAATTTCACCGATATCAGCTTACCTCCTAGCTTGACTTTGTCATTCAGCTTTCTAGGTTGCGTTTTTCAATATTTTGGTCGAAAATAACAGAAGCGTCTTTTGGTGGAATAGACCTTGAAAATAAAAAGAAATAAATACATTTTAGACAGGGTACCACCCTAAAGTTATAAGGCGGATTTTTCTCGAGGTTGTCTGGAAATGGCGATCAAATTTTGTCCAAATTTCAGCTTTAGAATGATTAAATTTTGATCAATTATTTTCCAAGAAACCTAAATAAGCCAAGCTGATATTTTTGCGAACAAGTGACATAAATGTGTATCTTTCCCTTCCTAAAAGATGATAATTCAAGCTGTTATTGGCCGGACTGCTTTAGAATGACCATGATTTATTGATTTAATTATTTATTTTCCAAGAAAATTAAATAAGCCAAGCATATATTTATGCGAACAAGTGACATAAATTTGTATCTTTCCCTTCCTAGAAGATGATAATTCAAGCTGTTATTGGCCGGACTGCTTTAGAATGACCATGATTTATTGATTTAATTATTTATTTTCCAAGAAAATTAAATAAGCCAAGCATATATTTTTGCGAACAAGTGACATAAATTTGTATCTTTCCCTTCCTAGAAGATGATAATTCAAGCTGTTATTGGCCGGACTGCTTTAGAATGACCATGATTTATTGATTTAATTATTTATTTTCCAAGAAAATTAAATAAGCCAAGCATATATTTTTGCGAACAAGTGACATAAATTTGTATCTTTCCCTTCCTAGAAGATGATAATTCAAGCTGTTATTGGCCGGACTGCTTTAGAATGACCATGATTTATTGATTTAATTATTTATTTTCCAAGAAAATTAAATAAGCCAAGCATATATTTTTGCGAACAAGTGACATAAATTTGTATCTTTCCCTTCCTAGAAGATGATAATTCAAGCTGTTATTGGCCGGACTGCTTTAGAATGACCATGATTTATTGATTTAATTATTTATTTTCCAAGAAAATTAAATAAGCCAAGCATATATTTTTGCGAACAAGTGACATAAATTTGTATCTTTCCCTTCCTAGAAGATGATAATTCAAGCTGTTATTGGCCGGACTGCTTTAGAATGACCATGATTTATTGATTTAATTATTTATTTTCCAAGAAAATTAAATAAGCCAAGCATATATTTTTGCGAACAAGTGACATAAATTTGTATCTTTCCCTTCCTAGAAGATGATAATTCAAGCTGTTATTGGCCGGACTGCTTTAGAATGACCATGATTTATTGATTTAATTATTTATTTTCCAAGAAAATTAAATAAGCCAAGCATATATTTTTGCGAACAAGTGACATAAATTTGTATCTTTCCCTTCCTAGAAGATGATAATTCAAGCTGTTATTGGCCGGACTGCTTTAGAATGACCATGATTTATTGATTTAATTATTTATTTTCCAAGAAAATTAAATAAGCCAAGCATATATTTTTGCGAACAAGTGACATAAATTTGTATCTTTCCCTTCCTAGAAGATTATAATTCAAGCTGTTATTGGCCGGACTGCTTTAGAATGACCACGATTTAATTATTTATTTTCCAAGAAAACTAGCTAAGCCAAATATATATTTTCGCATGCAGGAGACATATACGTGTCTCTTTCTCTTCCTAGAAGATGCTAATTCAAGCTGTTATTGGCTAGACTGCTTTAGAATGACCACGATTTAATTATTTATTTTCCAAGAAACCTAAATAAGCCAAGCATATATTTTTGCGAACAAGTGACATAAATTTGTATCTTTCCCTTCCTAGAAGATGATAATTCAAGCTGTTATTGGCCGGACTGCTTTAGAATGACCATGATTTATTGATTTAATTATTTATTTTCCAAGAAAATTAAATAAGCCAAGCATATATTTTTGCGAACAAGTGACATAAATTTGTATCTTTCCCTTCCTAGAAGATTATAATTCAAGCTGTTATTGGCCGGACTGCTTTAGAATGACCACGATTTAATTATTTATTTTCCAAGAAAACTAGCTAAGCCAAATATATATTTTCGCATGCAGGAGACATATACGTGTCTCTTTCTCTTCCTAGAAGATGCTAATTCAAGCTGTTATTGGCTAGACTGCTTTAGAATGACCACGATTTAATTATTTATTTTCCAAGAAACCTAAATAAGCCAAGGATATATTTTTGCAAACAAGTGACATAAATTTGTATATTTCCCTTCCTAGAAGATGCTAATTCAAGTTGTTAGTGGTAGAAAGCTTTCGAATTATTACAATTTCATCGTTTATCTTCCAAGAAACCTACGTAAGAGAAGCATATATTTTTGGATGCAAGGGACAAGAATTGGTCTCTTTCCCTCTTTTTTTCTTAGAAGATGTTAATTCAAGCTGTTATTAGTTAGAGTCACGAATAAGACACAATTTGATAGACATGTCTAGTCTTTCTTCAGTCTGATTTATGGGGAAATCATTCGTTTGACAAATTAATCTAATCTATTTAGAAATAAAGTCACACGCTCTCTATAAGCTGCTCAGTCGCTGCAGAATGAACGACGTACTCAACTATACTCCGACAGGGAAACATCACAATCTACGATGATACTAGGAGTGACTATATACATTCGCAGGTGCTTTTTCGTTTATTACTTTTAAGATCAATGGGATTAGCCATGCAAACAATTTCCTCCAGATTTCAACATTAGGAAAAGCTCTAAATTTCATTCTTTCCCTTAGGAGCAGATTGTGGTAAAATTCATATTCCCAAAATCCGATTATAAGATTTAGCAAGCTTTTTTGGCATTCAGTGTTCTGCGTGATTAACCGCTTTTGTAAATAGAATTTCGGCCTTTCAGCAAAAATCGATGTTGTTTAGGAAAATGCCTTCTAGAGTTAATTGTGTGAAGTCGTAACATTTAGTGTTGATCAAGATTGCGATAAAAGAAGGTGGGAAATTTGGTTTGAAGTTTGGTTGAAGGTTTTGGAGTTATGACAGAGAAATTTGATGATAAAAACAGAGAATTTGACTCATTTCGATCTTATAGTCACATTTGAAATATAATAGAATACTTTTGCCAAGTCTGTAAATTCGTAAGTATAGGAACTGAATTTTCTATTTTTTGCAATTCGGTTGAAAGTTTTAGAGTTATGATGGAGAAATTTGATGATAAAAACAGAGAATTTGACTCATTTCGATCTTATAGTCACATTTAAAATATAATAGAATACTTTTGCCAAGTCTGTAAATTCGTAAGTATCGAAACTGCATATTCTATTTTTTGCAATTCGGTTGAAAGTTTTAGAGTTATGATGGAGAAATTTGATGTTAAAAACAGAGAATCTGGGATTTGAATGTCAGCTTTCAACTTTATAGTTACGTATAAAATATAATAGAATACTTTTGCCAAGTCTGTAAATTCGTAAGTATCGAAACTGCATATTCTATTTTTTGCAATTCGGTTGAAAGTTTTAGAGTTATGATAGAGAAATTTGATTTTAAAAACAGAGAGTCTGGGCTCCGAATTTCAGATTTCGACTTTATAGTGGGGTATAAGATATCGCAACATACTTTCGACAAGTCTGTAAATTTGTAAGTATAGAGAATTCCTCGCATAACTTCCTTGACACAATACTTGCATTTTAACTATGTATTTTAAAAGAAAATATCTGCAGTTGGGAAAATGAGCTTGCAATTTGTTTAAAAGTTTTGGAGTTATGACGGAGAAATTTGATGTTAAAACCAGAGAATTTGATCTCTGAAATTTAGGTTTCGACTTTATAGTCATGTATAAAATATAATAGAATAATTTTGCAAAGTCGGTAAATTCGTAACTATATAATGTGCATTTTCAATTTTTTTCAAATATTTTTTCAAATTTTCCAGGTTTGAACCATCTTTTCGACAAGCGGCCATTTGCTAAGTAGGGCGTTCAGCTGTCCATTTGTAGCTTTTTAGTCCCTATCTAGTTCCAAAAGCGTACAGGGTGTCCCAAAATGTTTGTATTCGGTGTGTACGTCTGCTGTGGAGGATCCATCATTTCAATGTTCATGTTTTTTAAAGAGAAGGCCTCAACTTAGACTTTGAGACCTTGTTTTAGAAGATCGGTAAAAAGCCACGTGCAATGCTATGGTTTTGCATCAACCTCAAACTTGTTAGGCAGAGCATAGTGAAACCACTGGGAGATTCATGATGACATAGAGCGATAGCTCGCGTAGTAAGTTTAGCTTGCCAGAAGCCACGAAAATTCAAAAATGCTTTCTTTTCTAGATATCCAGCAAGCTGTAACTGCACCCCTATCTGAATTAACTGAAAATTCTTGAGACTTCAAAATTCCAAATATCCAAGAATGGAGAAACAATTATTATTATGGATACTCGATATAATCTGTTGCATAACATTTATAAACAGCGAGAGCCTAACATTTCTCGGTGGCGAAAATCGTACGAAATCTATGGCTGTTTTTGTTGGCTGGAACGCGAAGGAAAAAGCTACAATAAACTTTCAGTTCAAAACTGCGAAAGAAAACGGACTCCTCTTTTATCAATATGGACCAGAAAGTCATCTGAAATTATCATTAGACAGCGGCAAACTAGCCCTGTCAATTTATTACTCAGCAGAGATTAATATCGAGAAGAGCCTAGGGCGAGAGTTGAATGATCTAAAATGGCATAATGTTACAGTGATGAGAAATCACAGGGCTACAATGTTTGAACTTGATGGAATGCAGAAGCTTATGACGAAGTTATATTGGGAGAAAGTATTGGATGTGACGTCAGATCTGTATGTTGGTAATGTAGATAATACTGAGAGTGGAGATGTTTCAAACCCTGGGTATGTGTTAATTATATACTGAATGTGCTAAGACGTTTTAGTGGGCTCTCTGCCTGGCTTATTTCCAATCGACGATTCCGCAGTCGAATGCGAAGGCGCTGTTCGCGTTCCATCTCGGCATCGCAGGAGCGTTTCGAAAACGAATCCGATTTCGAAACCCTCATGCGATCCCGAGATGCAACGCGAACAGTGCCTTCGTATTCGAATGCGGAATGGTCTACATGATAAAAATGCCGTTGATAGAATATAAAAAAATGTTAATGATACAAAGTATCTTTTAAAATTTGTTGATATTTCGTTTCATTTTCAAGTTATCCACTATTTTGTAGGATTGGCTGATGACGTCATTTTTTGCAAAAACTCACAAAATATACAAGGTTGGCTATATAGAGAAATAAATTTAAAATAAATCGGTCAATGAACATGCCTTACCAGACATCATATTATTTTGTTAAACAATTTGTTAAATTGTAACCTTCAAAGATAAAATAGAGCTATATCTTCATGTATTATCCTGGTCATTTGCAAACAAACGGAGGTCATCGCTGATACTTAAAATCAATGGATAACTTGAAAACGAGAAGAGATTTCAAAAAATTTGAAACCGTATTTTCTATTACTCAACCAGGCTGTTGATTTGCATCAACCAAAATTTTCATTTCAGGTCATCTTTAAGAAAGCATACTATCTTAATGATTTCTTTTCTTAGGTTTATTGGTTGCATCAAGAATTTGAAATACGGAGAAGGCTACAACGAATTGGCTATTCGAGCACCTGTCAAGGGTATCAAATCAGGATACAGTTGCTACAATTACTGCAACAGCATCCCTAAACACAAGGCAAAGTGCCTTCACAGTGGCAATTGTGTAAATAAATTCACAACATATTCATGTGACTGCTTTGGAACTGGCTACGAAGGAAAGAATTGTGAAATAGGTAAGTTAAACTAAGCTACGTCGATCAAATAGTGAGGTTCATTGGTTAGCGACAAATTGATTGGATGATGCCGGGGCTACGCCAATAAAAAAAAATTCATTTGTTGTTGATAACAAAGAAGACCTTGTGGTGAAGCTACACTAAAAACGGAGACATAAAATGTAGCACGTGGCCCAAATAAAAATACCAATAGATGGGAATAAAATTTGCAGAAGGCATGCAAGAGGTTGATCCGACAGATTTTCGGAACAGGGGGTTGAGTATAAAGCATCTTTTGATTTCTTTAACAGATTTTGTGCCATGAAAACTTGTGCCATGAAAGTAAAAGTAAAAGTAAAAGAATACGAAAATTTCCCAAGAGTATGGTCACATGACTTCAACAAACCTTAGCCGATTAGGTCTATTATTAAGGTACTGCACGAGGCATTTATATATCATTGAAATATATTTAGTTCTTCCATTTAAAATTGTAATCCTTCATTTTGCAGCTTCGAAAGTCATCTCCCTCCATTCAAACATGGATTTCATATCAATGTCAGTGAGTTCATTGCGAACCAAAAGATCTAATACAATACAACTCAGATTCAAAACATTGGAGAAGGATGGCATATTATTGACAATGGGGAAAGAAAATGATTTTATTACATTGGAAATATTTCTTGGGCGTGTTCGATTAGAGGCAAACCTTGGTGGGGGTAAGAACCTTACTTCATTTAATTTTTTCGGCTCTTTTCTGTCTGATATTTTGGGCTAATTAAGAGAAAGTCTGTCTCAAATTAGATGACACGTGAGATTTGCGATAACGCAAAATTACTCATGCAAAACTTTTCAATTGAATTTATTCGCGGGCATTTTCACGTGACATCTTATTTGAGACAGACTATAATTCGTAAAATTTTAGATCCTTCATCTCAATGGGGCTTCAAGATAATTTCAAAAAATTTTCACAGTTTTGGATGCATATATTCTCTCCAAAGTTTAGTTATTATTCAAAAATCGCTTTTCTCAAATTTCTCAAAACAGTCAAAAAAGTGCTGTTCAATCTGATCCAGATTTTGACACAAAACATTTCTTTTCGGTCCGTAGTATTGATTGTAGGGAATATTTACATTTTATCAGTTTCTCAGGTCATTATAAAGCATTACCCTATGCCAAAAACAGTGGTTACCATTCTAATAGTTGGAGCGAAATAAACAGAGCCATCCAAGTCTATGTGTTAGCAAAAGCCCAATGAAACCAATTTTTTAGGAAGTTTTTATTTAAGAGCAATAATCATGCATTCTAATTCATAGAAATATTCCCAAAATTAAGTTAAAGCCTCAATCACGCATTGGAGTTTTTATCTTTTTAATCAAGTTCAACCAATTTCTACTTTTTTCAAGCCAAGCTGTTTTGATTCTTAAGTAAAGGATACCATTCATGAAATCAGGCTGTAGGTTCTTAAGATTAGGTTCTTAAATTTCTCAAAAAAGTTCTTTACAATGTTTCTTTGTTTGAAGTCTTTAACATGTCTCTGTTTAAAATCAAAGTACTGCGGTAGCGGATGGAACATTAGCAATGTTGTGGAATCAAACTTGTTTAGTCCCTGTATAGATGATTGAGGAGCAATATTAAAACTTCGTATTTTACATTTTTTTTTATATATATTGCTACCTAGCATCCGAAGGTAGTTTTAGGACACTGAGAAGCTAAGCTTATCGAAGCAGTGTCCTGGTCCTTCCTCTCGATGTGACCACACCTCGCGATTCCTTTAGCCTGGAATTACAGAGAGTTGGCGACTCTCCTCACTCTACGTAGCAGGTTCGACAGGGCGGGGACTCGAACCACCAACCCTCAGGTTGGTAGTCAAGCGCGCTACCATTGAGCCATCCCTGCTTATAAACATTTTACATAATAATCAAATTAACGTTTCGGATTGTCACAGCTGAAAATTACATCAATGCATCTGTTCTTCAAAATAAGAACCTATACAAAAACCAACATGAAAAGGTTCTTACATTACATACGGGAGTAAATATTGTAGATTTCAGGGAGTAGGTTTTTATAGGAGGAAGGTAGAAGGATATGCGGGTTTTTTGCTGTATGATTTTTCAAACAGTGGATACACTTTTTTGACTAATCTACTGTAACATCCATTTTTTTATTCAGGTAAAATTGTGATGTTGAGCAACAGGGAACTAGACGATGGATCTTGGCATGATGTAAAAATAGACCAAACAGGCTCAAGCATCAAGATGATTGTCGATGACAGAAAACCGACGAGGTATATAATTTTTAAAGTTAACTACCTGTTGCAATATCTCTCAAATGGTCCTCAAATGGTCGTAAAAGGTCTCTCGAATTTACACATGCACATAAAGACATTTTCAAGATCAATGATCTAATCAAATTTTGGTACGCTTTGCAAAAAGTTCGGGGTGTCCCAAAAAACTCTCCAAATTTGAAAAATAACAACATTTGATTACAAGGCCAATCTTCACAATTATTTTTTTGGCTGGTAGATCAAGGACCAAAGTATTTTCCCAGATGTAGCACAATATTTTGACTGGTTTAGAACTTATTAAATTTGGCCCAGGGTTACTGGCTGTTGAAGCACACTGCAAATGCACAGATGATCAACAGATTAAATTATGTGTGTATAGTAAGCTTCTCGCTTGGTCATAAGTATCAGAAAGAAACGCATACCATCATTGGAGACTTGAATGAGGAAGAAATCTCAAAATTTGGCTCATAGAAAGATGTCAAATGTTGCTTGAAAAATTATGGATCAAAATAAGGCTTTTAAGGGACGGGTCATTAATACTTGCCGGGGAGGGGGTGGAAGACATCTGGGAGGGGGGACCAAAATTTTACGTACTCAAAGAGAGGGGGGACGAAAAATAGAGCACACTTGAAGGAGGGGGTATGAAAATAATTTGAGGTAAATCCTGATAATTTCTAAAAACTAGTTCTTCAGGAATTAAAACATAGTTGCTCAGTTTCTATATACACAAGTTTATATATGTATTGGGAGAGGGGTTGAAAATACTTTCTGAAATGTTGGAGGGGGGACGAAAATTTTCGCGTAAATCAGAGAGGGGGGACGAAAATTCCATCAACTATTTGCAAATGTCTTCCACCCCCTCCCCGGCAAGTGTTAATGACCCGTCCCTAACAAGTGGTTTTGTACAGCATTTGTTTGTTTGTTTGTTACCTTATTTTAATTCGATTGATTTTCTAGCTATACATATATACATATATACATACAACTAATCTAAATCGAATCTGCTAATAATAAGTAAATAAATAACTAAGTAAATTAATACATCAATACATAAGCTAAATATTGTAAACTACATGGACATAAATGGACGAAATCTACATGATATCATTATATTTACAAGCGTTGCATTTACAGGTAGGGCCATCCCATTGTTTTATCATACTTTTGAAACTGTTTAGATTTTCAGCTGATTTTAGTTCATTTGGTAAACAATTCCAGATCTGAGGTCCCATGGCTTTAAGGCTCTTAGAGCCAAAAGTTACTTGATTTGGCCGAANACTGCAACGACCTAATGTGAACCAGGCTTTAGTAAACAGAAGGTTTTTAGGATAAGTTAACAGATCAAGGTTTGGTGCGTCTTCAGGCTGGAGTTCTTTTGTTTGATATCTAATCAACAATTTGCTATTGCTTTGCAGAGAAATGTAGTCAAGGACGTCCTGAAGGTTATTCTTGAATCCAAAGGAAGGAAACTCACATACCATCCACTGATCGAAATTGATGGAAAGATTGATACAAAATGCAACATCACCCATCGACCAATCGGTAAAATTCCCATAAACTTGCACAACTTCGCACCTATTTGTTCCACTTATTTCCTGTGTCCCTTGTTTCCCTGAGTTCTTTGAATTGTTGATGTCACATCGGTCAATAGTACACTTGCCCTAAGTTTATTTCTTGAAGTCCGTCTGAACGATCCCTTTCCCATAGTTCCTGGATCCAACATTCTAACATTCCGTAAAATAAATGTTGGAATGGCGGATCCAGGAGGAATGTTGGAATGGCGGATCCAGGAACTATGGGAAAGAGATCGGTCAGACCGACGACGTCAGGAAATAGACTTTGGGCAAGTCTGGTCAATAGGGGCTCATAATATTACTATGAGATAACAGTATAATCAGAAATCACAAGAAATGATTGTCAAAGAATATTTCTGGAAAATACTATTCCTCAAAATATGACTTTTCATTCCGTATTTTCGTCATCTCTCTCCAAGAAGAATAAAATAAAGATCATATATCAAGTTTATTTGGTCCTTGATGCAAATACTCAAAACGAAAATTTTAAGATTTGTAACATAATGAAATTTTGGTGATTTTTCAAAAATTTAATATTGAGTCTCCCAGTAGATGACCTAATAGCCTACTGAAACGATGTTCTCAAGAATTATAAATCACTAAAATCATTTGTAAATTTTATCGCAGTACGAAAACCTCCTCCAAAGAAGACAACCTCTAAAGTAATTCCACCGACACGAACAAGGAAAAAGAATACAGAAAACAAAATGGCAGAAGCATCGAGCATTGTAAGTAAACATCATCATTTCTTTAGGGACCGTCCGAATTGATCGGTTGATTTTCGGAATAGTGAAATCTCTTAAATAGAATTCGGCAAAAAACAACCGCCCAATTCAGACGATCCCTCACGCTCCTCCGCAGCGACTTTCTTGCGCATGCGTCGGAATTAGCAAAATGATAACATATATATACATCTACACACTCAACCGCGAAAATAAATGTTTGAGACTACAACACAAGATAAGCAGGGGGTAAAATGAACAACTTATCATAAGATAGTGATTGCTGAAAGTCAAATTGGTTGGACGCTGCGGAGGAGCTTGGACGATGCCTAAGTTGTCTGCCGAGAAACAAGGGCAGATTTTGTAACAGTAGCAGCAGTTGATTGTGATTGATAGGCCATTTCAAAGCGATTAGCCATCGAAAACATAGGAAGTTATCTCACGCATTAAATCAAAACAAACGAAGCCGCAAAAACCCGATGAAACCAGTATCGCTAACTGTCGTATTGTGCATGCGAAAGGGCATTGTTGAGTGTATATTTGTATAAGTCATGTGTATATATCGAAAGAAGAAGGATTTTTCATTTTCTTTTCTCATTTTGTTATTATCATTACACGGTAGCCCCATCAGTCTCTCCTTTACCGGGGAAATTGTCAAAATTCAAGCCAACAGGCTTGGCGATCCTCTGGACAGAAATTCAACAGTACAGTCAGGCTCCTAACAAAGACAGATTTTGTAACAATAGCATCTGTTGTTGTTTATTGACACATCATTTCAAAGCGATTAGCAATCGAAAACATAGGAAGTTATCTTACGCATTAAATCGAAACAAACGAAGCCGCAAAAAAACCAATGAAACCAGTATCGCTAACTGTCGCATTGTGCATGCGAAAAGGCATTGCTGAGACAATTCATATGTATATATCAAAAGAAGAAGGATAGATCTAAACATCTGCCTGACAGATTTTGTTTATTTAATTCAGAAGGAGAACAGTAGGCACTGACATTCTCGCATATTCTGGGTGGAAATAAAAGACTTAATGCTCAGTTTCTGAATTTGATAAACAAATACTCGAGGCAGATATTTTGATCTATCCTTCTTCTGTAGATACATACACATGACTTGTTTTAGCAATGCCTTTTCGGTGATAGTGTTCACCTTTCCGACAGATGATACAGTACATTTTCGACTGACAACAAAACATTCTGACAGCATTTATTGGCCTGCAATTTATCAATTTTCTAAGTCATTCACAGGGCGAAAAATATCCCAGTTTGAAAAAGGTTGCTGTTCCCTGGATATCCAGGCAATAGCATTGGCAAGTATCTTATTCAACAGCGGACAAGTTTAATTAGATTTTAAAATGTATGCGACTTGAATTGACCACTACGTTATACAATTATGAGGGATTTTGTAGCGAAAGTCCCTTCAAGAAACTTTCAAAAGCGACATAACATCACGATCAAATTTCCCAAATATTTCTGCCTTACAGCAAAGACTTGAACACGCTTTAGCACATGTGGTCTCTTTCAAGGGATGAAAGTGTCATCCCTAGGACCATAACAAAATTATTCCGGGCGATTTCATCATGCCTAGAGGACAACACGTGCTTGATCTTAGGCCTGTTTGCAGGCTTCTTGGAGGGGCCTTCTCGAGAAAATCCATCATAATATCAGAACGGAGTGNGGGTCGTTGAAGTCGGTGGGGTCGTTGAAACAAACGACCATAAACACCCAAAAGACCCAAAACATTGAATGTGAATGGTGAAAATAAACTTCTTAACGAGTATTTGCGGTTCATATTCAGTATTTTGGGTCGTCGGGGCCCTTTCTTCCAACGACTCTAACGACTTCAATGACCTAATGAGCAGACTTAACAACCCCAGCATCACCAGCAACTGCAGGCTTTAGTAAACAGAAGGTTTTTAGGATAAGTTAACAGATCAAGGTTTGGTGCGTCTTCAGGCTGGAGTTCTTTTGTTTGATATCTAATCAACAATTTGCTATTGCTTTGCAGAGAAATGTAGTCAAGGACGTCCTGAAGGTTATTCTTGAATCCAAAGGAAGGAAACTCACATACCATCCACTGATCGAAATTGATGGAAAGATTGATACAAAATGCAACATCACACATCGACCAATCGGTAAAATTCCCATAAACTTGCACAACTTCGCACCTATTTGTTCCACTTATTTCCTGCGCCCCTTGTTTCCCTGAGTTCTTTGAATTGTTGATGTCACTTCGGTCAATAGTACACTTGCCCTTTTTTTTCTTTCTTGAAGTCCGTCTGAACGATCCCTTTCCCATAGTTCCTGGATCCAACATTCTAACATTCCGTAAAAGGAATGTTGGAATGGCGGATCCAGGAGGAATGTTGGAATGGCGGATCCAGGAACTATGGGAAAGAGATCGGTCAGACCGACGACGTCAGGAAATAGACTTTGGGCAAGTCTGGTCAATGGGGGCTAATAATATTACTATGAGATAACAGTATAATCAGACATCACAACAAATGATTGTCAAAGAATACTTCTAGAAAATACTATTCCTCAAAATATGACTTTTCATTCCGTATTTTCGTCATCTCTTTCCAAGAAGAATAAAATAAAGATCATATATCAAGCTTATTTGGTCCTTGATGCAAATACTTAAAACGAAAATTTTAAGATTGGTAACATAATGAAATTTTGATGATTTTTCAAAAATTTAATATTGAGTCTCCCGGTAGATGATAGCCTAATGAAGCGATGTTCTCAAGAATTATAAATCACTAAAATCATTTGTAAATTTTATCGCAGTACGAAAACCTCCCCCAAAGAAGACAACCTCCAAAGTAATTCCACCGACACGAAATAGGAAAAAGAATACAGAAAACAAAATGGCAGAATCATCGAGCATTGTAAGTACGCATCATCATTTCTTTAGGGACCGTCCGAATTGATCGGTTGATTTTCGGCACAGTGAAATCTCTTAAATAGAATTCGGCAAAAAACAACCGCCCAATTCAGACGATCCCTCACGCTCCTCCGCAGCGACTTTCTTGCGCATGCGTCGGAATTAGCAAAATGATAACATATATATATACACCTACACACTCAACCGCGAAAATAAATGTTTGAGACTACAACACAAGATAAGCAGGGGGTAAAATGAACAACTTATCATAAGATAGTGATTGCTGAAGGTCTAATTAGTAGGACGCTGTGGAGGAGCTTGGACGATGCCTAAGTTGTCTGCCGAGAAACAAGGGCAGATTTTGTAGCAATAGCAGCAGTTAATTGTGATTGATAGGCCATTTCAAAGCGATTAGCCATCGAAAACATAGGAAGTTATCTCACGCATTCAATCAAAACAAACGAAGCCGCAAAAACCCAATGAAACCAGTATCGCTAACTGTCGCATTGTGCATGCGAAAAGGCATTGCTGAGACAATTCATATGTATATATCAAAAGAAGAAGGATAGATCTAAACATCTGCCTGACAGATTTTGTTTATTTAATTCAGAAGGAGAACAGTAGGCACTGACATTCTCGCATATTCTGGGTGGAAATAAAAGACTTAATGCTCAGTTTCTGAATTTGATAAACAAATACTCGAGGCAGATATTTTGATCTATCCTTCTTCTGTAGATATATACACATGACTTGTTTTAGCAATGCCTTTTCGGTGATAGTGTTCACCTTTCCGACAGATGATACAGTACATTTTCGACTTACAACAAAACATTCTGACAGCATTTATTGGCCTGCAATTTATCAATTTTCTAAGTCATTCACAGGGCGAAAAATATCCCAGTTTGAAAAAGGTTGCTGTTCCCTGGATATCCAGGCAATAGCATTGGCAAGTATCTTATTCAACAGCGGACAAGTTTAATTAGATTTTAAAATGTATGCGACTTGAATTGACCACTACGTTATACAATTATGAGGGATTTTGTAGCGAAAGCCCCTTCAAGAAACTTTCAAAAGCGACATAACATCACGATCAAATTTCCCAAATATTTCTGCCTTACAGCAAAGACTTGAACACGCTTTAGCACATGTGGTCTCTTTCAAGGGATGAAAGTGTCATCCCTAGGACCATAACAAAATTATTCCGGGCGATTTCATCATGCCTAGAGGACAACACGTGCTTGATCTTAGGCCTGTTTGCAGGCTTCTTGGAGGGGCCTTCTCGAGAAAATCCATCATAATATCAGAACGGAGTGGCCGATTTCAGTCAAGTAAATTTTAAAATATATGCGAACTTGTCCACTATTAAATAATATATTTGCCAATATCATTGTTTCGATATACAGGGAGCAGTGGCCTTTCAATCGGAAATTGTTATTTTCTTATTCACCCGCGTGTAGGAGTGACCTTATGTGCTATGTGATGTCGTTCATTTTTCAGAGAAATAATACAATTTATTTTCGACTTACTAAAAACATTCTGACAGCATTTATTGGCCTGCATGTTATCAAATTTGTAATATTCTTTGCTCTATACTAGCAACAAACTCCAAGACCTGGACAACGCGGAACACAGAAGCTTGAGAAAAGCAGTGTAGCATGGATTACCGCTGGACTTGTGATAGGCTCACTCGTTATTATATTGGTAATGGCATTTCTCGTACACCGCTTCCGGAAGAAGTATCGCGGTAGCTTTATGGCACCGCGCGATGACAACGGCATTCCATATTACTCTAGCGTGCAAAGCGGCTACCATATGCAGAACGGATATGGGAAGAAGCAAAGAGGCAATGCCACTGACGTTTGAAATGCGTGACGATAAAGCAATCGATAACGAGATCAATGCAAGACTATTTTAGTATGAATTCCAGAACGAGATTGTTTTAAAATGGATTCCAAAGAAGATACTCCCCCTTGCAATGATGAAACATGCTTGACGCGGATTATGTACAGTAGAGTTTCAGCTTCATTCGTTGGTAATAGTACAAATTAGGCATACAGCAATACTATAAGTTACAAGATATAGTTGTTGGGTAGTGGCAAACAAACTATCATATGACGATGACTTAAATATACTTACTGAACATTTTATAACCAAGGTCACAAATTTGTAAATATAAAAGTGTACATGACTTATGTTGATTTGAATTATTATACCGTACACGGTTATATGAGGCCCTGTGTTAGTTATCTGTTAAATAGTTATCTGTAATAGATTATACCACCTACAGTACAGGCCTTGTGAACATTAGCATGACAAGAATTCTCAATAATTACTTAATAATAATTCTTGAGTCATATGAAAGACTGTAAATTTGTTTACACAAGAATTCTTGGGAATTCTTAGCCATGTAAACCATGTTAATGTGCACAAGGCCTGTACTGTAGGCAATACTTCAAAAATTGAGCTACAAGGTATATTTTCTAACAATCAAGCAATGTGCTTCAGGCCCGTCGGAACGAAATTCATATTGGGGGGGCTAGAAGTGAATGCGAGCGGAGTGAGCAAGAATAGGGGTCCGGGGCTTGCCCCCGGAAAAAATTTTGTGACCACGCCCTTTAGATCGTCGGAAAACGCCCCTGTCGTGAAGAATTTGCCATTTAAAGAAGCAGAGGATTGTCACTGACATAAGGTTTTCACTGGAAATTTTGAAAACTGGACTCCAAAATCACTTAGAAACAGATTATTTTTAAATTGCATGTTATAAACAGTATAGCTTAGTAACTTCTGGTGGTTCAAATGAGAACTTTGATAGCCTTCTTGATTAAGAATGGGTTTAAATCTTTATTTCCATAATCTTTACTCTTGCAGCCATTTTTCAGAAAAAGAAAGAAATAAACTTTAGCAAATTGTTGGGCTTCAGCCCCCCCGCTTCCGACGGGCCTGTGCTTAACCTTTCGTCTTATGCTTGATTTCTACCAAATTAACCATGGTATGGAGATTCAAAGTGTGCTTTGGAACATTCTGAATTGTGATTGGAAATAGATTTGTTGATGCCTGTATTTAAATGACACTTTGGAGAATTAATGTGGCCTCATCCTTTTTAATAAACGTCTGATTCCCATTTTAAAGAAATTTGTGAAAATTTTGAGGTCTTAAACATAATGAGGAGAATTATCTGACATAAACCTTCACACAAAACTTCATTAAATTGTTTCAAACAATTGTTAGCTTTTACTCTCTTTTCCCAGAGGTACATAATACTCAGCAGCAGAAGTATGTGTTTAATTAACTGAAAGACGTTTGGCAAACATAAATTAGGGCTATATTTCCTGAAACTTGCAGCTTTCCAATATGTGCTCCTTCACTAAATACTTATGGCTTGTTCAATTCCTACCCTGACCATCCCCCTGGGAAACCCCTGGGTATTTGCACAAAAAATATTCCCAGCCCCTGGGCATTTGACTGTAAATTTTTCCCTGGCACCACCGAGGCATTTGACAACGCCAGGAGCTTTCACATTATACAGTTACTGGGAATATGGTATGTTCTCAATGCCCGGCCCCCAGGCATTCACTAAAAAAATTTGCCCCACCCCTGGGCATTTGTGCAACAAACTTTTTTGACCCATGGACTGCCCAGGGGGGATGGTCATGGTNATACTTATGGCTTGTTCAATTCCTACCCTGACCATCCCCCTGGGAAACCCCTGGGTATTTGCACAAAAAATATTCCCAGCCCCTGGGCATTTGACTGTAAATTTTTCCCTGGCACCACCGAGGCATTTGACAACGCCAGGAGCTTTCACATTATACAGTTACTGGGAATATGGTATGTTCTCAATGCCCGGCCCCCAGGCATTCACTAAAAAAATTTGCCCCACCCCTGGGCATTTGTGCAACAAACTTTTTTGACCCATGGACTGCCCAGGGGGGATGGTCATGGTAGGAGTTGAACGAGACATTAAGAATGAAGAAAATCAAATGCAAACTATAGTATGTAGAAGATGCACTTTGTACAAAAGGAATTTTGACTGGATGGCTTAATTATATCAAACAATTTTATGTGCAATATTTTTAATATTCATTTGCACATCCAGGTTATACTTTAAAGTTCAAACTTCTATGTGAATATACATAAATTTCAAGATCTACATATAGTCTGGTCACTAAGGAAAGATATTAAGTTTTTTTGCTAAAGCTATATACAGTACGTAAGTTAAAAATGCAGTGTGAATTAGAAAGTATATCTTTGCCCTTAAATAAAGTACAAGTATGCTTGGTATATACCGTGTCTCCCAAAATATATCCCCCCCCCCCATTTGATTGACTCTGGTGAAGAATTAAATAGCAGATGTGAATTTGAAATACTGATTTTCACACTTCAAACATCTCAACTTAGATATTACACCTTGATAATTTACATCAGCGCGTGTGCTTCTTGAGTATGAGCTCCAAAAGATGTTGATAAAATCGTCAAAAACTTTCAGATACCAACTGAATATTTCTAACATACGAGAAAAGATTACCAGGAATAGTCCAGAAAAGTGTCTCTTCGCAAGAAATGTAATGAGACCTCTTTCTATCTTAAAGCCCAGAGATACATAAGAAAAGGCTGTAGCAATTTGAAAACATCAAAACAGGAAAAGTTTATTGACTAAGGGGTCATCTAAAAATCCACTTGTGATCAGTTAGCAGCATTTGGCTGCTAAGGGGGGAGGGGAGAGGGTTTCACCAAAATCCGTTAAGCAATCATCATTGGAACTTTAGGAATTACATGTGTTATCTAAAATGAAGACTTTGAAAATTGTATACCGAAACTGGTGAGAATTGATTTGTAGCGATGCTTCACCACTGTGTCTTATGATGTCCCATCGTTTTCCAATGAATGAGCGGTCAACCATTTTTAGGCCAATATATGAGCACAGCATGCAATATAGAAAAGATAGGTAGAGTCCGCTAAGGAGGAGGGGGAGGGGGATCAAAAAGTTAGTGGCCAAATGTCGCTAACTGATCACAAGTGGATTTTTTTGGACGACCCCTAACATTATCTAGGCCCACTGTTTAGGCCTTTCTAAAATATGATCTTCCCTGATTTACAACTCCGAGACTTTTTCACCTATTAAAAAATAGGGTGTCAAAATCAAATGTTAGAATTTGAGAAAGGCAATATAGAACCGTTACAGTTCCCCATAATTCATTGTTCCACAACATTCTATCATAGTAGGGGACATTTTCTTGGGACGCACAGTATATCAGTAGAAATCAATGTCAGTAGATATATAATTATGGAAATAGTGCAAAATTAATATTGGATTGTAGAATATTCATTATCCAGAGATTTCTTTAAGTTTTTCAACATGTACAAATAATAATAGTATGGGAAATATTTTAGAGCAGTGATTCCTGACTATGATATATCTTACAGACTCATATTTTTTCTTTTCTTCTAAATTCTTTTTATAAGTAAGCTTGCTGATACAGTAAGGTGTTGTGGCGCAGTGGTGTAATCCTCTGACTTTTGCAGCCAGAACAGTCAGGCGGAGGGACAGCATTCGAGCCCAGTACGAGCTCCACCACTTCAGCATCATGACAAGGGTTTGCAAACTCGATTAGGTCTTCTCTACTTCTGCGATCCCAGCACTTGGCACTAAAAAACCGCAACTTCACCTTCACATTTGCTATAAAGAAATTTCCCCTTACTGTATTGTGTATTTGATTTTAAGTATAAATGTGTGACTTTACTAATCCTTTACCAACCGATCTATCATATCAAATCCAGTCCAGTCCAGGGATGAAAATTTTATAAACAGTTGAAGAGGCTACTTCTTCGTTTAAATTAAATCTGATCGTAAATCAAGGCACTGGATTTCTGAAACGGCCTCGATGCTGCCAGTAAATGGCGGAATATATCGTAGGAAAACTCACCACATTCGGCTGTAACTCGAACATTTCCAAGATTTCCAATATTGTCAAACTTCTTGCTGAAGGTTGGCAAAATCTTGTCGAGACATCAGTGAAATCACTGCTTTTTTCTTCTTGCAATTTTCGAAGGGAAAGAAAAAGATTGAAAAGGAACCTGGGGAGAGGGTAAAAATTTCGCGCCGAAATCGAAACGAGGCCAATTAAAAAGTATGGCTGTGAGAACCAAAGGACAAAGTTCACTGATATGTTTGCCCTTTGACTCTTGACTGTCGATCTTTTGTTGTTCCTGAATTTTGACGCAAAGGCTATACCCTACCAACCTATAACAAAGAGCAATCAGTAACACATCGCATGGGCAAAAATAGCTGACAGAGACTCTAAAACTTTTTTTGTGAATTTAAAGAAGGACGATGATGGATCTTTTCAAAATAGTTAATATCGAAAGATGCAACTTTTTGCTGAGAATGGTAGGTGTATCCTTCCCGCATGCCTAACAAATAGCAATATTTTTGTAATGTAGCACAATTCTTTTCAAAATTATTGGGGGCTCTGGACCTCTGCCCCCCTCCCTCCC